>CAKNYM010048267.1:123855-139819 GCA_932195095.1 Andricus curvator
ATATCCTTTATAAGATAAAACTAGTTAATATATATATATATATATATATATATATATATATATATATTTAATTTTAACGTACGAAAAAAAATTAAAAACTAAACAAAAAATGGAAAAAATGACTCAGGATTAAAAAAGGCGGGGTATAAAAGACCCCAGGGTTAATATAGCTGATCCAATGAGCGCTATAAACAGTAGCCTAAGGTTCTTCCACAGTCCACGCATCTGCACTCAAGTTGCTCGCTTGCACAAATAAGGCGGGAATTTCAAAATTCACCATAGAAGATATTCCTTATTCATAACATTATTTTAATCAATTTTTCAAGCACAAAACCGAATTTCGTTGAAAACTTTAAAAATTCCCGGTCACGGTAAAAATTCCTGGTCATTTCCCGGTCCCAAAAAATTCCCGGTCATTTCCCGGTTTTTCCCGGTCATTTACATGTCCAGCGGCCACCCTGAATTATCAACCTCTCGTTTTTCTACTAAACCTAAGAAGTAAGAATTCAACAAAAACCCGATCAAAAATAAATGTACTATAATTTCCTGGTTCTTTCTCGTCAAAAAATTATTCAGATTCACGATCCGGCGGCCACTCTTTTAGAAAAGTAAATATTTATGTAAATTGCATACGCCACGAATATATCTGTCTTGCATGAGATTATATTCCCTCATTGCCAATTCGACATGTTTTTTCGCTAAATTTTTCAAACAAAAGTGATTAGCTTCCTGAGTTCCTGAATCTGAGTCACATACACGAATCATTTTGATGGCTCCATCTAAAAAAATACGTAAATAAAAATTAGGTAATTTGGAATTAGTTTCAAAAGCCACAATCACTTGTTAGGTGTAAATAATTTTCTCTCTTCAACAAGAATTGAATATATTTAATAAAACATAAAAGAATGTACCTTGATCAACAATTTTCGCTAATTTACTTAGCTTAAGTATAATTTCATCCACCTCCGCCTCAGTCTTCGCACACACCAGTATCCTTGGTGGCAACTGCGTTTCAAATTGCCCACTTACTGTTAGTATAATTTTTAGAATAGATTCAATAATGACACACGTTTTACCAGTTCCTATTGTGAAATAAAAGATATTTGCATTCTATTGACAGGTATTCATATATTAATTCATATTTTGATTAAATTGAACTCTTTCTAAACTCACCGGGCGGACCTTCAATTAAGCATATTTTTGGTTCTTCACTGCAAACAGCATCGGTGATGCTCTTAATAGCTTTCGATTGCTTGTCCTGCACATAATACAACACCAGATACAAATATTAATTTTAATAAATTTAATTTAATATTTAATTTATTTTGTCAGGTCTACCCTACTAAAAAAGTCTACATAGTAAACTACATTGGGACCTATGTGGGAACCCATATGGGATCCTTTTTTGAATTCCTGTCTCAAATTACGATCTAGATAGGAATATAGGATGGGAATCTATATCGGTTCTTGTCATGGGTTTTTATGAAGGTTCCGACATGGATGAGTTTGCAATTAATATATGTAAGGAGTGCGCAGTAGTTTTCTATGAAAGCTACGGCTACGCAGTATTTTGTGGGGGTTTTTAAGATTGCCGACTATGCACCCAAAACTTCCAAAACATATTTCATTTTAAAAAGTTCTAATCCCATGTGGGATTTCATGTAGGAACCATTCATAGGTTTCCATAACGGAAACTACTATGTAGGCTTTTTTAGTAGGGCAAATCAAAGTAAAAAAATGTTATGTATCAAAATATGCTTAATCAATTTGCACTCATGTAAATGCCTTTCGCGATTTTCAAAAACATTATGATTTGTGTATATTTACATATAACTGGAAAAGTTTCGAAGTCTGAATGTTTCATTGATACTATGTCCGATCGTTTTTTTAAAGTTTTAACACCACGATACCTACAATTTTAAATTCTTTCAAATTTAAATTTATATTTCAAAAGCATCTAGAGATTGATCAGCAACCTGGGTCGGAGCAATGTTGCGGAACGAACGTGTCATTTAAATAAATAACACGAGAATTCTAGATCAAACTATATTATTTATACCTTACTCCTATATACATACGTATCTACCTTATACCTATACACCTATCTACCTTATACCTATATACCCAGATACACACTACTATTTAACAACCGAGCAAGTCACGCCTACCCCGAAAGGAAAATGGCTTAATGGTATCATAATAATCTACTAAATCTAAAATATTGCTGATAATTGAAGACCAAAATGGAAACCAGCTTTCTTTACGATTATTTTCAATTAACTAATAGGGTTGTTTCATAAATAAAAAATCGATCCCTGAATAAAAATTTCAAAATATTCAAAATCCCACGAACATTAACAAAAGGAATGAATGTAGTTCACTTAAAATTTGTATTGCTTATAACAGAGCGACCCAGCTCTATACATCCTTCTTGCAAGTGCCTTGGCATGTCATATATATATATATATATATATATATATATATATATATATATATAAAATACACCGCAGGGTCCCACTAAGAGCAACTGCCATCCAAAAAATGTCAATAGCCCCCAGTAGCTCCGCGGTAAATCACACCTACGGCCACGTCTCACAAGCGTGAGATGGGTGGTCATAGGCAACGACGAAATCACAACGACAGGCCGGCGAAACCCTCGTGTGTCTTGAGGACACGAAGCGCCCCAAGGATGACAGCTTTCTGCATCCATCTCGCAAGTGCCTTGGCATATTTTTGGAACGCGGGTATGGCTTTAAGGTTGCGAACCAGTGATAGCTTCGCACCTCCGAGAGCACCTATCACAAGGACAATTACTTGTACCGAATATTTTGGGTACAGTCGTTGTAGCTCTCTTTTAAGGTCTTGATACCTCTCCTCTTTTTCTTTCTCCTTTGCAGTGATGTTGTATTCGGACGGAGCCGAGAATGCGATCACGAATATAGTTCGTTTCTCGAAGTCTTGGAGAACAATGTCAGGCCTCGAGTGCGCAACGGAGACTGCTGCCCGAAAATCGTAGTTCCAGAAAATTTGGCACTTCTCGTTTCGGACAATCGACTCTATCTCCCTTGGAGCGTTCGGCAGGGCAGGGTCGCGGCCAACGCCGTAAGAGCGACAAAGATGGTAATAAAGCACTCTTAGGGCCGCATTATGTCTGTAGATATACGTCGCGTCGTTCCCGCGTGGGTCGGACACCCTGATAGTATGTGTTCTAGGTACTCAGCGTGTGCATGACACGCTCTGCACCTATCACTGGGAACTTCTTGACATAAAATGCGCTCACGGTATGCTAAGGTGGAAATGACACCGTCCTGGCATGCGAAAATAAAACCCTCTATACCTGAATTAAGCCCTGATGATTTGAGGAAAGCAAAAGTTTGCTCCTTAGACAAGGACTGTTTTTCTACATTTGTGTGAAAGTTTCCGTGCATTTTCTTGTCGAGTAGCTCTTGGTGAAAATTTTCAACCTCTGCTTTCTTCACTTTGGTTTTTAGAAGTGAAGCATCTAGATGAAATTCAGGCCAAGGGTCTCGGTCGCTTGCTCCGCGGCTTTGTAAAGGAACGCTCCTTCGCCAATCATCTCGTGGTTCCTGGCCATTTTTAGGAGGGGATCTCTGCCATTCGCAACGATGTAAGCTGTACTTAGAACAAGTCGGTTATGAAGATACTGGAGATTCAGAAGTCCGCGTCCGCCTTGACGGCGTGAAATGTACAATCGCGGAACTGACGAATTGATATGTAAGCTTTTATGCATATCTTACGTGTGGTGATATCAAGGGCCGTAATCTCGTTCTTCGTCCATTGAACCACCCCAAACGAGTAGAGTAGAACCGGGACGGCAAGCATGTTAGTCGCAGATACCTTGTACAACGCCGACAGATTGGAAGACTAAATCTGTCGAACAAGATGCTTGTATCTGCTTCGGAGAGACTCCTTCACTGATGTTACGTCCTGAATGCGGCTTTGAGACACACCCAGGTATGTATAGGTCTCTCCAGTATTAAGATGTCTAATAACACTTATATCCATAAGATCAGGGTCCTTGGGAACGCCAGAAATCTTTCCTTTCTTCAGATTAATTTTGGCACACTGGTCCAATCCAAAGTTCGTCCCCATCTCTCCTGTGTACTTCTTGACGATATTTATAGCAGTTTGAAGTTTGCTTTTACCAGAGGCATAGATCTTCAAGTCATCCATATAAAATACATGAGTGACCATATGCTCGAGCTGATTAGTGTCGCCACAGAGGTATCCAGAAGAATTTCGTAGTGCAAGAGATAGAGGCATAAGTGTGATGCAAAAAAAACAAAGGGCTCATGGTATCGCCCTGAAAGACACCTCTCTGAAAGGTGACGCTGTTAGTTGTCACACGATGTTTTCCAGATGAGAAAGTAAATCTGGTTTTCCAAAGCGGCATAGACAAATGATAAATCTATAAGAAGGTTGAATCGAAAGCTTTCCGGCAATCAAGCCAGGCCGTCGATAGGTAGCGCTGATCGGATGCTGCGTCTTTGCAGGCACATCTATCGATGAGCAGGTTCTCCCGACATCCTGCTACGCCTTTCTTTGATCCGCGTTGTTCTTATATCTCTCGCCACACAGGTCAAAGTGTCCGAACAATCCTATCATTTAGGCGGGGAATAATTCATGCCTCTTAAAACTTTTTGCACCTCCTCGGTGGTGATAGGCGGGCATTCCACCTCAGGTGTTATGAGGGCATTGCACAGCTCCTTGAAGCTACTGATGTTCTTTGCGTTTTCTTCCAGTCGATGCTGGAACTTCGTAGACTTCTCGCCAAAATGCTTCCACCTCCTCCGGTTTATGCGAGTGGTCGACAGTAACTGGAGGATCTTGGAGAACCTGTTCATTTTCTCTGACCCACCTCTCTCTCCGCTCTAGACTTTTCCTAGCGTCAGATAGTATCCCTATTCTGTCAACAATATGCTGCCTGATGGTCAGCAGCTTTGACTTGTTGAGTGTGTGATGACGGATCCGCAGTTCGCGCGCGAACCGTCGAACCTTGGCAGTGAAATTCCTGCCAGATGTTATAAAGTCAATCACACACTGAATGCGGGACGTGTACTGCCTTGCCCAGCCTATCTTTGTGCTGAGTTGATGCATTCGCCTTTTGGTCTTATGATCAACTGTTGGTTTTGTTTTACGGTTTGCATCTGCCAAAACTCTTGCTGCATTATACACGCTACAATTGATGGTCAACAGGTCGGACTCTTCGGAAAAATATCCACGAAGCTCGTCATCCAGTTCAGCCAGATCTTTAGAAATATAAGAGAAACCTGAATGTTGATGTTTCTCCGGGTCTTGAAGCATCGCACTGCCTGCGGTTGGTCTCAGTGTCGCCTCTCTTGCTCTGTAGCCTGCTTGTTCTGGCTGCGGTTGAGTAGGCGCTCCACTTATATAACCCCTTTTCCGGAGTTCCTCGGCATGGTTTTGCAGTCGTTTTTGCGAAAAATGCGAGAGCTCTGGATGTTTCTCACACCACAGAGCATGCAGTCGTCCCTAAGTTGATCCATCCACTCAAAAGTATTTAGATCCTGCCGGTTCATACCATTGACTCCGTCTTGATTGGCTCCCCCAATTCTAGGGTAGTCGGCATTGTTGTCCGACCCATTGTCGGGAGCCCTGCGCGTTCGATTGTTTTGAACCGCACTTACTACAACTATGTTTGGTGTTGTCATTGTTGTTTCCACGAGCAGCTAGGGAGAAGGGTTCGTCCATCCTTGTAGAGCCCCGCATGCAAGGATAAGGCTGCATACTCTGAGAGGTCGCCCGGTATCACAGAGTCACCGTTAGAGACAGCTCACCCAGGTGCCATTCAGCTTTCGGCACGGTTGTTACGCCTCCGCTTTGGGGTTATTCCTTCGGGACCATCCCTGGACAATTGTCCGCGACTGCTTATTAATTATTGTAACCATATTCAGCAGAAACCCTTGGTACAGGGAGCCTCTATCCGCAACAATGGAAAAAAATATGTATATACTATGTATATAAAATTCAAATTTGTACAGTTGAGGCTCGATACCGGCCACACCGTTGCACAGATCGACTTGCAAATTTATACACGTGTAGATTAGGCACGAAAGATGGTTCCTACGGCAACCCGAGTCACTAATTGATAATAGTTTTTGTTCAATAAATAATGCAAAACAGCACTGATTGTATATCTATATACATTCTAAGATATAAAATCAAGCGGCCTGAAACGTATGATGCTTATGCAAATCCACAGTTGTTGACTAATTGGCACCAAATTTTGCATACATATTCTTTGGGCTCCCAGACAGGTCGTAAGAGTAACGGGGGACCGATAGTGGGGGGGGGGGGAGGCACCACCAGTTTTTAACTAATCGGCACCAAATTTTTCACGCAGATTCTTTGGGCTCCCGGAAAGGTATACACTGTAAAAAAAGTTGGTGTAATTTTACATCGTACCACGATGGAAATTATTTGATCTACGTGCGACGATGTAAGTTTACACACTTTTGAAAAAAAAAATGCAGGACGTAAATTGTCAGGGCCACATTTCAATTTTGAGGTTATGTTCGTGAGGTTATAAATTTTTAAACACTGTATCAGGATAAATAATGCGCACATTACTTTTCTTAGGTATCGTTTTGAATAAAAAAGACATATTTTTTTATTCACATGGAACTCATCACTATTAGAGCAATATTAGAGGCTCTAAAACGTAATTTTATGATAAAGTCCAAAGTGCCATCTCTTTCTGTCAGTTTGTCGATGGGTTGTCGATTTATGTCCTGTTTGTAATTTCTCAGGATGCCAAGACGTAAGAATAATACCCGTGTATGAAATTATGCTAGATACTGCAACTTTACCAAAAAAAGTGTTACATTCAAATTTATTCACTAACGTAAATTGACTGCGTGCCACGCTGATCGAATAATTTCCATCGTCAGACATAGTAAATTTACATCGGACAGTTATTTCATACTGTTCCATGGTGTGAAATTGGAGTAGATCGTGAATTTCGGAGCGACATTGGTATATTTACCAGGTTATACATTGTAATTTAAACTACACTGCTCGTGAAATTACGATCTAATTGTAAATATCACAAAAGATTTTTTTACAGTGTAGCTAATATATAAAATCAAGTGTCCTAAAAACGTATGATGCTTATGCAAATCCACAGTTTTTGACCAATCAGCACCAAATTTGGCATACATATTCTTTGGGCTCCCGGAGAGGTCATAAGAGTAATGGGGGTGGGGGGGGGCAGCGGCTAGCTATTACCGCGGGCAAAGTCCGGTTAAGATTTAAGTTTAAACATAAATTTTCAACCAAGAAGCAGCAATTTTTCAACGAAATAGTCCAATTTTCAATTAAAGAGATACATTTTTTGCAAATTTTTAATTAAAAAAAATATAGATTTACCACAAAAAATGGAATAATTACATTTTTAAAAATTAATTTTCAACCAGAAAAGAAACGAATTTAACTATTTGGTTCAAAATTCGTTTTTTGTTTGCTTGAAAATTCATCTTTTTGGTTGAATTTTGTTTTCTTTGTTGGAAATTAAACCTTTGTTTTAAAAATTCACCTATTTTGTTAACATTTTTTATTGTAGAAAATTAATCTTCTTGGTTGCAAATTCAACTACTTGGTTGAAAGTAAAACTTTTTTTTTTAATTCATTTTTCTGGTTGAAGATTCTTGATTTTATTTAAAAATGTTTCCGTTAAAAATTTTACTATTTTCTTGAAATTTTTTTTTTTTTTTTTTTTGGTAAAACAGTACTTTTTTTTTAACTGAAAATTTAAATATTTCATTTTTGTCGGAAATTTGTGTTTCTTAGTTGAAAATTCATTTATTTTATTAAATTTTCGAACAAGAATCTTACTTGCTTGAAAATTCAACTACTTGGTTGAAGCGTGAACTACTTTGTTAAAAATTTATTTTTCTGGCTGGAGATGCAACATTTTAGTAAAAAAATCATCTCTTTGGTTGAAAATTAAAATACACCCGACTCTCAGTTCATGGACGCGCAGTCACACGCGGTTGATGAATTCCTAGACTTGCGGGTGCCTGCAGTTTTTCAGGGGGCAGGGAGAGAGACGGGTGCGACTCCGCCTCTAAAGGGACGTAGTGCACTACTACTCAGTCAAGTATATTGCGCAATGTTATGGAAATGGTTCAGGCGGCCCTGACTGTTTACGTTTCTATACACGCGCTTTATGAACAAGGCTATTTGCAGGCAACCCCTGACATTGTTCCTGAACTGAGAGTCTGGTGTACTTTGTTGACATTTTTTGTTGGTAAACTATTAATTTTTTTAATTGAAAATGTTACTATTCCATTTTTAGTTTAAAATTTATCATTTTCAATTGACACTTCAACAATTTCTATGAAAATCTGTATTTTTCTGTAGAAAATTAATCTTCTTGGTTAAATTCCACTATTTGGTTAAAAATTAATCTACTTTGTTGAAAATGCAACAATTTTTCTAAAAAAGTATCCTATTTGGTTGAAAAATCAACTGCTTTGTTGAAAATTCGTCTTTTTTGGTGGACTCCACCTGTTTTTGATTTGAAATAAAAATAGGTTTTGGTTAGAGTATCAACTATTACATTTTTCGTTGAGAATTCATCTCTTTTGGTTGAAAATTTAACTATTTTGTTGAAAAATCATTGTTTTTGGTTAGAAATTTATTTTTAACTGAAAATTTCTGAAAATCTGAAAATCCCAGTTAAGATTTATAATTTTGGTTGAAAATTCAGCTCTTGGGTTGAAAATTTAACTATTTTGTGGAACATTTTTTTTTTAACTAAATTTTTTAGCTGAAAATTTAACTAGTCCATGTTTGGTTAAAAGATGATCTTTTTGAGTTGAAAAATACATTTTGTATTTTCTGTATTCAAGTTTTTATTTCTATTTTACTTTCTCAGAGTTTTTTCCAAGTTTAGTTCAAATTTCAATGTCGACTTCGCATTTTTTCGATCCCAAATTCTACAATAAATACTTGAAATTTTATGTTGATTCCATTCCATAAATAGTTGTTCGTCATGTGTTTTACATGTTTTTTTTTAAATAATTTTATACAGCTTTTATTGCATTTCCGTTTGTTCTCGATGTATAGTATTAAATATATAATGGCCGTTCTACGGCGGGGACGCTGCCGCCACAGGGCAAAGCTAGTATACATATATATATATATATATATATATATATATATATATATAATTTGAAAAAAAAAAAGTTAAACAACCACCGCAGGGTCCCACTAAGAGCAACTGCCATCCGACAAAAGGTCAATAGCCCCCAGTAGCACCGCGGTAAATCACACCTATGGCCACGTCTCACAACCGTGAGATGGGTGGTATATATATATATATATATATATATATATATATATATATATATACATATATATATATATTGTTTAGTCATGTAATTTTTGTGAATGAGACTACTTCGGCATATAAAGAGCCATAGAAACACTAGCGCTTGCATGAAGAAAAGTATGGGTGTAAAAGAAGCAAAAGTTGTAGGCCAGGATAGGTGGATGTGGTTGGGGTAGAGTATGGATCTTCTTACGAGCTAACCTGCTGTTTGAATAAGCAACACGGTAATTCTAAATTGATTAAAAATCTATCCCCTCTCCTACATATCCCTTACTTACCCTTACCATATAAATTCCTTGATCCCCGTTAGTACAACGAGGCTAGAATCGAAAGAGTTATGCAATCTTGATGTACACCTGAATTCATCAATTCGAATAATTCCAAATATTTCAAAGGTAATTTAAAGGAATTCAAAAGAATGTAAGCTTTAAGTGAGATCAGGAGAATTTACGAAAATCCAGAGGAGCTCAAAAGAATTCAAGTGAATTCAAAATAAATCTAGTGAATTCAAGATAAACTCGGACCGCGAATTAAGTAACCCCGATTTATGTTTTCCGAGAATTGACGCCGCGGGGTCGAAAGGGGAGGATGTGCCTTTAGTAGCGTAGCGATAACTGCGTCACGTTGCGTCACATTCCGCAAGTTCACTGTCAGTGTGCACACGGCCGGCCTGACTGTTTACGTTCGAGACCCCGCTATAAGTCGAAGGTCAGAACCAAAACAGTACTTAACTCGGGGTCCGAGTGTAATTTAAAGAAGTATAAATGTATACCTTCGATTTGACACGATTGATTGGAAACAAGGCATTATATTCGCTGAGAGAACGTTCTGGATTTATTATCAAAGGCACCAGTGCCGATGATTTTAATTCACTCAATCCTTGTACCAAATTTCGTTCCAGAATTAAAGACGTTATTATGTGAAGATTCTTTATTTCACTCATCTCAATATTAATGTCTATGAATTTGGTAATCACAGAACAGGATACTGAAAAGAAATTTGTTACTGCTAGATAACTTTTCAATACTGACAGTAAAAAATATAGTACAGGAAGAATAAAATAGTTATACTTACTTTGATTTGGATTAGTTTCTTCCTGTATTATAAATTTTCTTGTATAAGCAAAAAGTGTTAGGGAGGATTCCCTCAAAAGGTCCCAAATTTCCAACAGAAGAAGATCCCCATTTACAGGAGCTTTAAAATCATTTTGGTTTGAAATCCTGATGCAGATATCAAAACCTAACATATACGAGTTTGTTTCGGTTATCATAATTTTCACAGAAGAGTCTTTCACAACTGTGACATCTTCAATCCTGTTAAATAATATCTTTTTAGTTTAGTAGTTTTGTGATTAATTCTATTTTTCAGGAAATTTATTTGAAGGACATTTCAGTTTAAACTATCAAAAGAAATATTTCTTGAAATTAATTCTTCGAAATATTTGTAATTTTTTGTGCAATTTAGGGACTTGAGAAGAACACAAAAGCTTTTAGTTCTAAATACTAAAATATATAGAATATACTGTATTTATAGGTACCTATTAAAAATAGTTGCATTTGCAACCTCGATTTTCTTGGAAACATCAACAAGTAGATGGGAAGTTAAAACTTTTGTATACTGTTCATATGTATCATAAATCTTCAATATTGGCTCCACATTCAAGTCTAAATTATTGCCCATCTGTAATTATATTAATACAATCAGAAATACTTAAAATATGCATTTATATAATACAGCCTCGACATAATGAAATGTAAAATAAAATAAAACTTTATCATAATAAATGCATGATATACCAAAAAATCGTCAGGATTCCATCCCAGAATCTGCGATATCAGTTCGTCTGTAGAACTAACCGTTTCAGGATTTATTGGCCCTCCTGTTGCTTGATTTTTCACAATAGAACACTCTTCATCAGCATTTTCATTATTTTTGTCTCCATCAGCATGATCTACATTTTGATCGTCTCTATTGTCAATTGAACTTATTATTTCATTTAAGATATCTTTACAAATATTTGTTGTTGTTGCAACTAGTTCAGCATTATCGACAGTTTCGTTGTTCAAGCTCGAAAGGACAGTGTTAAATTTATTGATTTCTGTCTCTAAAATGGTGTCATCTTCATCTTGAAGCAAATTAAACAGTAAAATTAAAAATATTAGAAAAAAAATAATGTCAAAAATGCTAGGGTAAAAATTTTCCGACGTCTTTCCGACTCGAGACTTTATGTCTTGAAACAGGAAAAAGGTTGCCTACCTGTCAAATGGGTTATCCTGGCCCTTGCTCTGAATTTCGTTCCATTCGAACTGTTGGACAATTTCTTCGACTTAGCTGGATGTGTTTTTTCGCATTCGAGTTTACGTTTAAAATTTTTCGTACACTGATTTTCGTCATTAATTCGCTACGATATAGATAACAATAAAATAAAAAGAATGGATAGGTGTTTCTACTACAAATTTTAAAAATTCAAATTTCCTGCTTAAAAAATAAATTTAGGGGTCCACATGAAAAGGGCTCTTACGGCCCTTCGGGTTTGAGTAGAGGATGATGATAATAGGACTTATACTGAATCTATTAGCACTGTTCTCATATCCGGAAAACAACTGGAAGTGGGTATATTTCATGTTTGAAGAAAAAGTATGACACACGGCGCTTATGGCTCTCGCCAACTTTAGATGTGTTTCACTGGAAAAGAGCTTTTTTGAACTTTCAACTTAAAAAATGTATCGGCGATATTTTTATCAACCTATAAGCTAAGGGGTTAGACTTGAGCTTAAAATGCTAAAGATTTATCCGACTCTATGACCCTATACGTAACTCCATACCGACTATAAGGACCTTTTTCATGCGTACGCTCACAATTTCCCAGTCCATAAGGTCACCCTAATATTCCAGTGCAGTTATAGAAAAAAAGATACCTCTTTTTTTAAGTGGTAAATAAATTTATCTAATACAGAAGAATTTTGATCCGGAACTCCAATTCCAATAATATCATTTTCTTTAATTTGAACTAATTCTTGCTTCTTTAATTTTTTGCCGTTAACGTACACGCCATTGCCACTCTAATAAAATAAAATTAGTATTTATATGTTATAACACAAACTGAAATTATTCTGAAATTGAAATATTGTTGAATGACTCACACTTAAATTCTGAAGATAGATATTGTTTTCTTGCAGATTGCAAATGAAATTGCAATGCAACCTGGAAATCTGATGAGAATGACAAACAATGTCACAACTTTGTAAACGGCCGCAGGTATACTAAACCCGTAAAATGTATACATTAAATGCGACTTAATATGTGAAAAAAGAATTCCAGCCGATAAGAAAGGATTTATTCTTATTAATTATAATTACAGTTTAAATATCTACTTACAGTTTTCGTCTCATTCAGAATGATTTTTACTACACCCTCTACTGCTTTTCCTGCGATTATACGTTGCAATACGAATTTGGAATTTTCACTCATCCTGTAAACAAAAAGATTTGTATAATCTATTGAAAAAAAGTCCTCGTGATTTATGAAAGAATAAAGACTTTTATGCTAAATAAAATAACACGTTAAAAGTGAAGACGTTAGACTAGGGCGAAAAAAAGATTGCAAAAATATTTGTGATCCAGACAAGGCAAATAGAAGATTTTAGTTAACATATTTTGATGTGATTTAAGTAAATTTCCGACATTAATTTAATTAATGAAAAATAGAGTTATAAATAAATCGTTTAAAACGACGCGGTAACATTGCGCTCGATCCAGTAAATTATGTAAACCCTTATTCAATCCGAAACTCAATTTCAGATTAAAAATAAAAAAAGGATTTTTTAAAATTGAAAAGATTTGAAATTAACACATTTCAAATCGAAAGCTGCCAAATTCAATATCTTAAATTTAAAGACATGCCCATTTTAAGTATGTCCCTTTCAAGCCATATAATACAAGAATCTGAATTTTAAGAACAATAGAATTTCATTTTTAACTTAAATTAAGTAAGTCAATTAACTTCAATCATAAATTGGTCTCGAAGGTATGTTAACATTCGAATGATTTTCAGTCGTGCGATCCTGAAATTCATTTGTGCTAGCAGAAGTGTGTGCGCGAACTGCGATGCACGAACACTTAGGAAAAATGTCGACTGAAGTGTGGATCTCGGTAATTTGGATAGTGTATATTTAAGTTGTTCGTGAAACGTTTTCACTTAAATGACACAAAAATATTTTTAAAATTGTTGATATCCAGAAATTATAAAAAGCCAGTGTTAATCAATGCCTGCTTAAATCTATGTGTTGGACATGTAAAGAAAAGTTCAAGTTTTTACGGGAAACAAATTTCCTGATCTTATTTTGATCATTTTTATCGTATTTTATAAGTAGGATATGTCATAATCCCTCAAAATATTAAGTCAAGGTTTGACGGGATGTCAACAATATTTGTATCTTAAATTAACCTAAAAATTTCAGTTTACGTGCATAAAGCGGTTGACTTCAAACCAAGCGAGTAACTGGAAGTCACATTTCAATCATCAGTTGACTTTCAACCCGCGAATGATCCTTTTGGTTACATCTGAAAGTCAACCTACTTTTTTTTACTGAAATTCAGATTCTTGTATTACTGTGATCCTTTTTTATTCGCTCAAAAATTCGTTAAATTCAAGACGCATAATCCTGTACAACGGGTTGTCAAAATAAAACTTGGAAACTGGTTGTTTAAAAATAGGCAATAAAAAATTATTCAAAGTAGGTGACATTCGCCTACATAAAAGGCTTTCGTAGCCTATTCAAATGTAGTACTTAAAATATTTAGCTATTACATTTTTGACTACTTTGGCATTTATGCCCTTTTGGTGTTCCAAACTTTAGCATTTAGGCATTTGTGGAACTGTAAACTTTGGCATTTATGCACTTTTGAAGTTCCAAATTTTAGCAGATTATTTAAGTGCCGCGTGGGGTAAGGGGGATCCCGTATGATCTGGGGATCCCAAAGGGATAGGAGGGTCCCTTGGGCGAGCTGAGGTTCCGTGGTATAAGGGGGGTCCCGAGAGATTTCAGAAGGGTCCCTTGGGAGAGTTGAGGTCTCGAGGGATAAGTAGGGTCCCGTGGGATAAGAGGGGTTCCAAGGTATAGGGGATTCCCGTGTGATAGGGGGGGGGGGGGGGGCGCGAGATAAGTGGGGGTTCCGTGGGATAGGTGGGGTCCCGAGGGATAGGTTGGGTCCAAAAGATAGGAGGAGTTCAAAGGATAGGGGGATCCGAGGTCAAAAGAACGATGGACGGACGGACGGACACCCGACCGAAACTATAAGGGTTTCCCCGGGGCTACGCCTCGCCGCGCTCGCAAGTTTGAGGGCGCCTACGGCGCGCGACTTTTGGTTCTCGCGCTACGCGATCGATAATGAATTTACTTCGCGCTACGCGCTCGGCCTTAGTATTTCCCCCACAATTTGTGCACAGACTTTTTAAAATTGAAGGTTAAAGCATCGACAACTGTAATTTGGTGATTGTGAATTATCTTTTGTTAAAACTGCTTCGGCTTTAACGAACACATTCTACATTATATTCAACACTTTTATACCAAATGTATTATGTTTATTTATGTACCTCGGCCTGGGATGACTTATTCAGATATTGCAAAATAAAGTACTAATTTTATGGATGGAGTTCCGAATAGCGTAAACCGCTGATTTTTCTGAGACTCCGTATACTTATGTATTTTGACGCTCTGATTACGAAAATGATAGTGAAAATGTGCGGAAATTTGATTTTCACGGTGAAACCATGAAAAAACCATAAAAATCATGGTTTTTTGCGATTATCCCAGCTAATATGCAAAATAAAGAAAAATGTCTCAAACAAAAGTTGTAGACATCATTGAAATACACATTTTTTGTTTGAAACATTTTTTTCTGCGAGTGATAGTTTTCGAGAAAATAAAATATATCGATTTTCATTTTTAAAAACCCCATATACAACGGGTGTTCGGTTAAATTGCAGAATAGGGGCGTCACCACTGTTTTGGCTGCAAAATTTTTTTTTTTTGGGGGAACCAAGTTATACAATCTTTAAATTAACTATTAATAAAGGGATTTGAAAAGGCAGAAGTTGAAAATTATTGTTACTTTTCTTATAAAAACGAGTCAAATATGGGTGTCTCACGATATGGGAATGTTCGTATTTACCTGATCGTTTAAAAGAAGGTCGTGTGTGGCCTTAGTTATTTTTTGTGCCCTTTCACAGGGGTGCCTTCCCGCCCTCACAACACCTGAAAAAGGGGGTCGTGTGTGACATAAGTTGTTATTTTTGTAACCTGTCACAGGGGTGCCTTCCCGCCCTCGCAACACCTGGGAAAGGGAGTCGTGTGTGACATAAGTTATTTTTGTGACCTGTCACAGGGGTGCCTTCCCGCCCTCGCAACACCTGGGAAAGGGAGTCGTGTGTGACATAAGTTATTTTTGTGACCTGTCACAGGGGTGCCTTCCCGCCCTCACAACACCTGGAAAAGGGGGTCGTGTGTGACATAAGTTATTTTTGTGACCTGTCACAGGGCTGCCTTCCCGCCCCCACAACACCTGGAAAAGGGGGTCGTGTGTGACA
>CAKNYM010048268.1:6715-36242 GCA_932195095.1 Andricus curvator
TGTCCTGGCATACTACTCTAGCTTCCTTCACGTCCATGCATTTTTTTATGCAAGCTCTCGTGTTTCTATGGCTTCTTATGTCTCTTCGGATTAGTGTCTCATTCACAGATTCTAACCATTCTTTCGGCGGTCTACCTCTGGGCATTCTGCCATTTACTTTACCTTTATACACTTGTTTGGTCAGTCGTTCATCTTTCATTCTTTCAAGATGTCCGAACCATCTTAACTGATTTCTTTCCCATGTGTCAACTATTGTCTCTTTCGCACCACATTCTTTGAGGATGGTCTCGTTTCGGACTTTGTCCATCAGTGTTTTCCCGCATATTATGCGCAGAGGTTTCATGCCGATCGCGTTAATTTTACTCCTGTCCTTTTCTTGACAGGTCCATGTCTCGCTACCGTATAGTACAGTCGGTACGAATATAGAATTATGTATGGCCATTTTAGCTTTTTTTGATATGTTTTTATTTGTTAGGATGGACCCTGCTCTACCGATAACCTGCTTACCCTTATTTATGCGCCTATCTAACTCCCCATCTATTTTTCCGTCGCTAGTGAATAGACTACCTAGATATACGTACTTGTCAACTTGTTCTAATCTCTCATCATTTAGGACAATGTTGCATATTGTTTTCACACTTTTTCCTTCAAACACCATGATTTTTGTTTTATTTACGTTAATTTTGAGGTCCATGTTTTTCATGCTTGTATTAAGTTTATTCAACATTCTTTGCAAGTCCTCGATTGATTCTGCCATAACAATCTTGTCATCTGCGAAAGCTAATCCACGTACCTTGACTGTTTGGAGATTTACACCTTCCTCGTCGAAGAGTGCAGTTCTTAGACACTTATCCATGAATATGATAAATAGCCACGAGGACATAACGCATCCTTGTTTCACGCCTTGCATAATATCGAACCAGTCACTCAGTTTCCCATTTACCCTTACACTCGCTTTACTACCTGTATATATTGTTTTTATTGCTTGTAGGAGCCCTCCATTTACTCCGTACTCTTTGAGGACTTCCCAAAGTTTATTTCTGTTTACTTTGTCGAATGCTTTTTCTAGGTCAATAAATGCACAGAAAACTTTCTTTCCTACTCTCAAGCTTTTTTCTGTGATCTGTCTTAGGCTAAATATCTGATCTGTACATGATCTTCCTGGCATAAAACCACTTTGGACTTCCCATATCTTTTCTTCTGTGATTTCCATTACCCTACGAATAAGTATTTTTGAGTATATTTTACTTACGGTACTTAGTAGGCTGATACCTCTGTAATTACTGCAGTTGCTTTTATCTCCCTTTCTTTTGTATATTGGTACGATAATCGCTTTTTTCCAATCGTCTGGGACTTTCCCCGTCTCGATACATAAATTTATTAATTCGCACAACCTGTGAGGTATGTACTCGCCACCGTATTTAAGCATTTCAGCACTAATACTGTCTATGCCAGCAGCCTTACCGTTTTTCAAGGTCTTAATTATGTCTCGGACCTCAGTGACACAGACTTTTTCAATTGGGTTTTCTAATGCATTATGTTCTATGTCGCAGTTTTGTTGTCCTATATCTTCACCTCCTAATAGTTCTTTAAAAGAGTCTTTTAAAGCGTCTACTATCTCGTCTATATCATATAGCATTTCACCTTTGCTGTTTCTCATGCTGGCAAACTCTGTACTCTTATTTTCCTTCAACTGTTTATTTAATAGTTTCATAATTCCTTCAAAGTAGTTTTGTATTTTGTTCTCTTCTTCTGTTCTGATTTTTTCTATACTCTCCTTGACTAGTCGTTTCATTTTCCTCTTTTTGTCTTTGTAATCATTTTTGAGTCTATTTCTCTCCTCATCGCTAAGACCTGTCATGTTTAATGTTCTCTTGTGCGCTTTTTTCTTTTCTTGCTGGGCTGCTTGAATTTCATCATTCCAACACGCATCACCAGACTTTCTTCCTACCATTGCCGTACCACACACTTCAATTGCAGGTTTAACAATGATATCCCGTAATAAAGCCCACGCGCCCTCTATATCTTTATTGCTCGTAAGCGCTTCCCAAGTTGCCCTATCTATGCGTTCGCTTAACTTATTTTGAAACTCTATTCGCACTTCCGGTTTCTGTAAATTTTCAATTTTTATTCGAGTTTGTATCGTTTTTTCTGTTCTCTTTCTTTTCCATCCCCGGCCTAAGTTTATTTTAGAGATTAAAAGGTAATGATCAGTATTGCATTCGGAACCCCTCATAACTCTTGTATCTTTGACTAGTTCTCTTAGTCTTTCATCCGCAATAACGAAGTCAATTACACTGCGGTTATTTCCTTTACACCAAGTGTACGTGTGGATCATTTTATGTCTAAACCAAGTATTGGTAATAAATAGGCCCTTTTCTAAGCATAAGCTAACTAATTTTTCCCCGTTATAATTTTTTCTTGTTGGATCCCCAAAATTACCTAGCACCCTTTCTGTATCTGTATCCTGGCGTTGGACGCCGACCCATCCGTTCATATCTCCTAGCAGAATTATTCTTTCACCTTGATCGCAAGTACTTATTGTGTCATTTAGAGTGTCCCAGAAGGCGTCTTTGACTTCTCGCGGTTCACTGTCAACTGGGGCGTAGCACGCTATGATAAATAATCTTCTGATTCCCACCTTCATTCTAGCCCACAACAATCTGGGAGATACAAAATCATGATCTTTGAGATGCTGTCTTGCTTTTTCATTCATAATTAAACCGACCCCTTGACTACGATTTGATTCACTACTTACTCCTGACCATATTTCAAAACCGCCTTTCAATATCCCATTTTCTATGTTTCTACTTTCGCAACCCTTTTTCTTCGTCTCAGGTACACATAAGATATCTAGTTTCCTAGCATGCATAGTTTCTCGTAGTTCTCTTACTTTAAGATCATTCACTCCTCTAGCATTCCAAACACCCAGTCTCCATTCATCGCCTGAAACTCGACCTTTACGTTTACCGTGTGTATGCATTTCGTCAATCCAAGTTTCAGTCCATTCCGAGGCTACTCTATTGTTTCTATTATTCATGTTTAGATTGTACACCCAACTATCACCTTTATGCGCGAGATTTGTTTTGCGAGCCGAAATCATGTCCAAGTTGAGTGATTATTCGTCGTACGGTGGATATTCTATCTGTAACGTCAGTCCCACCAATACTTCTGTTACTGTGTGTGTGTGGGGGGGGGGGGCGGCAGGTGAGGACAGAGAGAGGAAACCGAGAGTCTCATTTGGTTGGTGATTTATGCTGAGAAGGTTACCAACCTTCAGCAGCGTTGTATTCGATAGGAGTTAATATGTGCCCAAAGCCGAATCCTGGCCTACCTCCAAAACAGGAGCCAATAAGTCTTCTTTTTTTTTTTTTTTTGAAAAAGAGTTATATATAGATATAGATGAAATTTGCTCCTGGTTGAAATATTAAAATAGTTATAATAATTGAACTGCAATATTATGATTTAAATCCTTAAAAATCCCAAAAGCACTGAAATTAATATTTAGAAGAAGAAAATTTCCAATAACGTCGCAATAGAAGTTAAGAGTTCGGAATAATGAGTGATTTAGAAAATTTTTTTAGGGATAATCTCGGATAAGTTAGAGAAACCTCTGAAATACCGTAATTTCCCTGATTTATCGCGTGGAAATTCTTTGAAAAGGGATCAGAAAATTATTACAAAAAGTCATAAAAAAAACCATAAAATCAATTCCTGTAATTTGTCAAAAGGAAGCCCTACCCCAACATGTCAGGATTTTCAAGAAAGAAAAGATTTGGAATTTCTTTCAAACCATTAAAATCAATTGGAAATTCCTTCGCATACCTAATTCTTTCAAATTCGATAAAGAGCCATATATAACCATATATGTCAAATTTTCTCCTGCTTGAAATATTGAAATACTTATAACAATTGAACTGAAATATCACAAGTTTAAGGGAAACTTAAAATGCATTTAGGAATCTTTGAAAACAGCGCGTTAAGTGAAACATCATCAGTTTAATTTTTGAGTTTTTAACCGCTTTGAAGTATCTTTAGAGTTAACCCCCCCCCCCCATTAAACCCACATGAGGCACGATAGTCTAAAATTTTTATCAAGAAATTTCATCATTATTTGAAGCTTTGAGCTTTAAAAATTTTGTTTCAGTAAAATTAATACAAATTGATCTAAGAAAAAAAGAACTTATCTTTAAAAATATTCTCCATAACAATTATCCGATTCCTAACTTACTGACATTTTTTTGCGCCAAACTCACATCCACACGAATAATGTGATAACGAGTTGAAAGTTAAAAACAAGCTTCTGGAATTTTTTTCAAATTATTAATTTAGGAAGCGGGTGGGGTTCGCGCGGGAAAATGCGATTGGTAGCAGTGGGAGAGGTTGGTCTAAAAAAGTTCTATAAATTTTCTGGAAACAATTTTTTGATATCACACATAGTTTTTGTTTCAATTGTGAAAAATGTTATCAAAATGAGTACTTCTTACTTTCAATAGGAGGCGTCTATTGATACCAGCAGATTAATTCACTAATTGACAAGACATAACTAAAATAAAGAATGGTATTTTTATTTAAGACAGATTTTCACCTTATGAAATGGATCTTTCGTTTTCTTAAATTTAAGATTTTTTTTTTCAAATTCAGAAACCATTGGTGTCAAACTGAGACCATCTCGATAAACAAATTGCCAAAGCTATCTCATTAGTGCAGCAATTCAGGTTGCTTACGCAAAGAAATAGTTTAGATAAAATATCAGTTTCGTACGTCATCAGAATGTAAGTTTTTGAAATTCGTTTGTGTTCGGGTTTACCTTCTGGCTTGAGTAAAACAGAATACGTCGAATAAAAGTACAATACTTATTGAATAGTCTGAATAAACCATTATAAAGAGATATCAATTCCACCGTTCCTACTTTCTCCAGATAGCGCTAGCCTAGTTCCTCGTTTTCGTATTTATCGTATTTTGTATTTATAATTTTTTTTTCAATTGCCTAACCTCTTATCTTTTATCGAAAACGGTTTCTGACAATATTTCTCTTCCTTGTAGTTTTTATATATTACATGGTCTTAAGTCTTTTGATTGTATTATATTAAATTATCAACAGAACCACGGAACTGATAATGGTGCGAGGTTACAGACCTTGGTTACATCCAGATATAATTACACATTCTGTAAACAATGCACAACATAATATACGTGCATTTGTAATTGAATTTAACTAGCTTCGTATCGAAATACATTACTTTCTAAAATTTTTTTAGAGAATCGCAAAGAAAAAAATTAAATTGGAAAAACCTGATGAAGATGGAAAGGGTAAAAATGTAATTTCATCATGAAAATACATACTTTTCATAAATAATAATACCGAGGCGTTTATTCCATACCGCTGTACGTCGCGTTTGGGCGTTGTAGTACGCTACGTCACGCTTGGGCGGTATACAGCTCTGCGTCCCGATTTATTGCTGTATAGCTTCAGAAGCGGTAGGAATGAAGGCGTCGATATATGTTTAATGAAGAGCTGAATTTGCAGATGAAATTGTGAATCAAAGAAAAGTATTTTTGGACATACTCTTAGAGCTACACGATAAACAGAATCTCTCTGAACAAGATATTTGTGAGGAAGTAAACTTAATGATACCGGCGGTAATTATACTCAGTGCTTCTTAAGTGAAATTCTAATTTCTGAAATAATACAAAAAATATTTCTTAATTACTATAGCAAATTTGTGTGAAATTATAAGCATATGATACTGCCTCAATTACTCTTCAGTATATAATGTTGGTATGGGCATCCAATCCTGACGTACAGGTAAGGTAATCAATTGTAAACCGAAATTCATGCACTGTAAAAACTAGAGATCACTTTTTTTCACGGTATCATTTTTTTCGTGTTCTGTTGCAAAACTTTTTTTTTGGCAAAAGTGCCAAATTGTCCAATGGGTTAGGGGCCTTGCATAAATTACGTAAAGCTTTTTTCTGAAATTTTGGAAAATCAACACCCCTTTCTTGTAAGGATCCATAAGTTTTGACCCCCCCCCTAACTTACGTAATTTTAATAATTACATTTTTTTCGTCAACTTATTTAGGGGTTATCCAAAAACAACATAAGACTATTTAGATTTAGGAGAGTCTTGGTGAAATTTTACTGTTTTTCATAAATTAACAAAGTAGTTCAACTTTAAAGAAAATCCAAAGAAAGACAAAGAAAATTAACATCAAAAATTATTTAATGCAAGTAGTTGTACAAAATAGTTAAATTTTGAACCAAATAAATTCATTTTTAATCAAGCGACTGAATTTTTAAACTAAAGCGACGACATTTCTATGAAAGGAGATGATGTTTAAAAAAATACGTGCATTTTCAATCAAACAATTGATTCTTCAACCAAAAAAGTTAAATTTTCAGACAAAAATGAGAATTGAATTATCAGTCAAAAAAATTAATTTTTTATCAAGAAAGAAACAGCTTATCAAAAAAATAGTTAAATTTTTCATCTGAAGAAATGAATTTTCAATGAAAGTGACAAATGGTTGATTAAGAAAATAAATTTTTAAACAAGTAGTTCATCTTTTGACCAAATAGTTGAATTTTGACCAAATTATTCAATTGAAGATGGAAATTTTGCTTTCAAAATGAAGTCTCACACTACGCAACATTTAGGTTCTAAAGAAATGATGAAATTTCACGTTTTTAAGGGCTAAATACCTATTTGTATCAAAAACGACATTTAAATAACTCTTTTACTTTTCAAAGATAAAATAAATATTAAGACTTCGTAGAAAAAACTTTACTTAGGTAACTACATTAAGTTTGTAGGGCTCTTCTAATTTAACAAGAAAAAACAAATATTTCAAATTATTTAACTAACCCATTTAAAATTAAACACTCAAACTTTCAAAATTAAACAATTTAAATTGCTGCATTCTAAATTCAGAAATTTAAACAATCGAGAAGTCGAGCATTGTAAGTATTAATTGATAACTGATTGTTTTTAGCAAAAAATAAATCAGGAGTTAAAGCATATTTACGGTGAGGTAATTCCAGAAAATGTTTCTGTTACGAGTGAAGACTTAAAACAAATGAAGTATACAGAAAGAGTGATTCAAGAATCCATGGAGAATAGACATAAGGCGACCAAAGTAATGTAACCGAAAATAAGCAAATTTTTGTCGTATAAAAAGGGTTACAATACTGCCCGAGTTATGGCGCTAGTGTTGCACGGAGAAAAATGGCCGCCGTATATGTTGACATCTTACATTATTAACCAATGTGATTTTAATAGAAATGTGTAAATTATTATTAAAACGGAGAAATTTTATTTTACTTATCTCGAAATATCGGTGATTCTATGTAATGGAAGTGATCCTGCAATGGGCGTGGTAGTTACTTCAGATTTATTGCAGAAACGTGGAAAACAATAAGGATATAACTGATCAGTTTTCAATCTTGTACGCATACGCATCACAGAACTGATATCGGACTTCCACGTGAATATAACAGTTTTTACATTTCAATATCCTTTAAATGTCTTAAAAAATTGTTTTAGTCATTTAGGAATTTTGTATTTTTGATTAGGGTTATATCACAGGTTATATTTACACGGACCATGACGGCGGCCATCGTTACCCGTACCACACTAGCGCCGCGCTCGAGAAGATCTAGCATTTCGATGCGTTATTGTACATCCGACAGAAAAATGCTCGTTTTTGGTGAAGTCAATGTACAGGACTTTGGGCTCCTTATGTCTATTCTCCATGCAAGAATCAATGAGACTGTTTCCCACCATATCATTTGTTACACGAAAAGTAGTAGAAAACATTCAAATAGGTTGGTTAATGTTTCATTTTTTAAAGACTTCTTTATAGTGAATGTCTAATTATTTATCGAAACAATGATTTTATTTTCAGGAGTCTACACGTTGCCAAAAGGTAGCCAGGCTTTCTGTTCTATAGCAAAGGTTCATCGCGACAAAAAATACTGGCCTGATCCACTGAAATTTGATCCTGATAGATTTCTTCCTGAAGAAGTCGCGAAGCGGAATCCAAACTGTTATATGCCCTTTAGTAGTGGACCAAGAAACTGTATAGGTTTATATCTTGATAAAATTGAGGGGACAAAATGACTTTTTAGATCAGGCTAATATTTTACTTATAAAAATGATTTTTCCTTCGTTTTCAGGTGCTACATATGCCATGCAGCAGATGAAGACAGTTGTAGCCATAATTCTTCTTAAATATATTTTAAAGGAGAACCACATTCAACCCATCATAAATATTAAACAAAGGGTGGAAATCATAGCTTATCCTGTTGAATTAATTTCTGTAGAAATTGTAAAAAGATTACCAAAGACATCTAATGGCTAAATTTTGTGATCTTAAATCAATAAAAATTTTGCCCGCTGCGCAAGCAGATTCTCATCGCGCTCTACGCGCTCGGATATTTATTTTTTAGACTCGAAATTCTTGAATGAAGCTTTAACAAAAACATATTTCATAGATCCCAGTTTTCTATGTATCTTTATATTCTGAATTTTGTACCTAATTGAGTATAGTTTGAAATTAAATTGGTAAAATTCTGTAAGCTTCCAGGTAGACATGCTCATCGTGACAATCGCGCTTCACGTTCGATTTTCGACAGAATTTTTCAAGTGTTTATTTATATTCTATAGGCTTCCTTTTATTAAATAGCTTCAATCTTTTCTTTATATTTTTTTCTGTATCTCTTCCTATATTAACATGTATCATAAAAGAGAAGGTAAATTACATGCAAAATAATAAACCAGACATCGGGAGTTGTCCCTGACCAAGTTTGAGCCACGTAGTTCCACATCAAGGTATTGAACAAAATGCATGACTTATTTCTTTCCCAAAATAGCGCGCGAAGTCCTAAAGTCAATCCGAGGTAACCCAGCCGAGTTGAATCGAGTGTCATTTCTGAGATGGTTTAAAAAAAAAAAGAAAAAATCTAATAATATCTTGTTTTATTCCCATTTCAAAAGTAATAGAAAAAAACCATATGGACAACTAGGCCCACGCTGGTTCGCCTGTAGAAAATTTTTAACGCAGAATCATATAAAACGGAATAAAACAATACAATTTCAGATAACAATTTTGAAATTTCTTTACAGTAAAAAAAATGAATTTCTGCCATGGAAGAAGAATTTTCAACCAAATAGTAGAATTTTTAAACAAAAAATATGGTGGTATTTAAAAAAAAAAAAATTAATTATCAACGGAAAATGTAGTAGTTGATATTTCAACCAAAAAGATAAAAACTAATTTTTAACAAGATAGTTAAATATTTCACCAGAAAGTTGAATTTTCAACAAAGTAAGTACGTTCTTTTTAAGTAGATGAATTTTCAAATACAACGATAAATTTTCAACTGAGCAAATTAATTTTTCACCAAAAAAAAAGATATTTCAACCAAAAAAGTTCATTTTTATCCATAAAAGAGCAAATTTTGAACCAAGAATTAGTTTTCCATCGGAAAGACTAACTTTCTACTAAAAAAGATCGATTTTCAACCAAAAATAGAAAAGCTACATTTTCAGTTTAAAAAAAAAATTAATTCAAAATAAACAAAACAAACAAAAAGAAAAAAACTAATTTGTAACATAATAGTCTAATGTTTCACCGGAAAGTTGAGTTTTCAACAAAATAATTACATTTTTTTTTTCAAATAGTTAAAGTTTCAAAAGAACGATGAATTTTCAACTGAGCAAATTAATTTTCTACCAAAAGACGAATTATCAACAAAAAAAAGTTAATTTTCATCCAAAAAAGAGCAAATTTCGAATTTTCAATATAAAAGTTAAATTTTCAATCAGATAGGTCTGATCTTCTTGCCCACTAAGATACTGAGAGACGAGCTCAATTTCTTCACAACCCTCACAAGTTGAATTCCGACGTAATTTCTTATTAAGGTAAATTTATAAATAAGGTAAGATTAATTTTTCAAACATTTGAATGCTTTGTATTTTTTTATATATTTTTGGTACCTGTAAGGGTTTTGAAGAAATCGAGCTCCTCTTTCCGTACCTTGGTGGGTAAGAGCATCAGAGCGGCAATCTGAAAGACCTGGGTTCGAATCTCAGCGGGGCTTGAGAGCAAATTTTTTCACAAATTAGAAATGAAAATCAATATTTAAAAAAATATTCATTTTCGACCAGTAGATAAAAAACAATTAGGATCAAATTATTTGATAAATTTTATCTGCTTAAAACCCTAATATCAGAAAATATTTAAAACGAGCAGTTGATTTATTAAACAAAAAAGATTAATTCTCAAGGAAACATGTAATAGTTGACAATTCAACTATGAAAGATTTTAATTTGTAATCAAAAACAGTTGAATTTAAAAAAAAAATAATTTGTAATAAAATGGTTGAATCCTCAACCAAAACAGATTATTTTTCAACCAAGCAGTTGCACTTTTAACCAAAATGGATAAATTTTCAACCAGGAAGATTGCTTTCCTACCAAAAAATACGAATTTACAACAAAATAAATAAATTTCTAACCAAATAGTTGAATTTTCAGCTATAAAAAATCCTTAACCAACAAAAAAATTTAACAAAGTAGTTCAAAATTCAACCGATGAGTTGAATTTTTGACTAAAAAAGATTATTTTTTAACAAAGCAGTTGTATTTTCAACAAAATTATAGAATTTTCAACCAAACAGTAGTATTTTTTAAGCAAAAATAGTTGGATTTTCTTATTGGCTTCTATTAATTCATTTTGCATTTAAGTGAGAACACGAGAAAAGGGGGAAATGGGGAAGTTTCTTCGAAACAGGGAGGAAAAAGAAGGGTCTATTAAAAAAGGGCAAAAGAAGGGTATCGAGGAAAGAGTGTAAAATCTGAAATATAAAAGTTATCTTAAAACTTATTAAGCTCCTATTGAACTGTACCTTTGCAGGTTCGCTTTTCGCAGAATTGAAAAACTTTGTTCTTTATCATCAGGAAACGTACAAAAAGTTATCTAAATTCGTAACCCACTTGCGATTACAAATTATAATTATTTTTTAGCATATTTGATTTTTTATCAAAAAAATTCAAATAAATGTTTAAATAATTCATATATTTGAACTCTGAGTTAACTTCGATTACAATGCAAAAAAAAATATTACCATTTAGTGTTAAATAATTAATTTTGCGTTCGAAAAATACAAGATTGCACAGGTACCATCTATAGGAAATAAAAGGGGCTCTTTTAGCGTTGGGAATATATTATTGGATATTATTTATTAAATGTAGAAATAAATTATGTAAACAAATGATCATTGTAGACATTTACAGCCATAACATCATGTCACTGCTAACAATGGCTGACACTTTCACTTAAGGACAATCAAGAAAAGAAATTATTTTTTGTTAATTTTGTATATTCGCACTTGACAATTGTGCAGACAGTTTGTTTATAAGATCAAAAAATAACAATAAAGGACAAATTTTCCTTTTCTAAATTCTGAATCTCACTGGCAACATAAATTAGGGACAATGAAGAGTTAAAATTATTTTTTGTTCATTTCAAGTGTTCACAGTGGGAATTTATTTACATAATTTGTTTCTATAATTAGAAAATATTATTGGGAGACATATTTTGATAATCAAGTATCACTTTGTCGAAAGAAGTACATCATTTTAATGACGAAATATCCTGTAGAAAAGATCAATCCCTAATGTTTAGTGTTCGTAATTAGAACTTGTTTATAACAATTACCATTACAAGTCAACAATCTTTTTTATTTCACGCACCCCTAAATATTAATTATAAGCCACGCTGAGCATGGAAAAAAATTTTCCAAGGAAGATCAAGCAAAATTGTCAGATTCTATCGTTTGAGCATGACGAGACTGAGCGTAACGCAGCGAATGATCTCACTAAAATATGACTTTCAAATAAAAGGTTTTTCGGGCAAAATCTCGGAATTTTTAATTTGAAGATTTATAGTATGAATATTTATAATTTCATCTCTCATATAGCACTATAATTTTATCAAATTTAATTCAAATTAATTCATCACTCACAGATTCTGATATTCCTGACGTTTTTCCTGATGCTCAATATAAAAAGAAATGAATTATATTCATAGCGTCGTTCGTATGTATAAAAGCAACTTGAGTGGGAAAGCCTCAGTTTGATGTTGATTCTCGCAATTGACAGTTCTTCAGATTCGTGAAAATGGCTGTGATCTTGTATTTGTTTATTGCTATTTTGAGTCTCATCTTATTTTTGCTCTTTGATTACGTTAAAAATATTCAATTTTATAAACATGCTGCCAAATTGCCTGGGCCGAAGGCGTTCCCTATTGTAGGAAATGCTCTTAGTTTTATTGGAAAGGATACCTCTGGTAATTTTGTTTAATTAATACACGAATCTTAAATTCACTCAAATCAACTAAATTGTTATTATTCAATATTCATGCTTTTTTATTATATTTTATAAAAAAAAATATTCAAGAGTTTGCTAAGGTTTCCTACTTTTCAATTACTCTCACAATTCGGTCGAAATGACTTAACCCAAAGGTTCAAATGTCAAAAATGTTTTTCGTGATTTTGTATCTGGAATGTCCAAAAACTATTTTCCAACGCAGAAGAAAATGTTTGCTGTGGCCATTGTTCGAAAATCTAATTTTAATTTTGAAAAATCATAATTCCCGGAGTTTTTTTGAAAAAAAAGAGATATGAAAAACTCTCCAAAAAATTAAATTTCAAGGTTATCATTTGGAGTGGTATCATGAGACATGGATACTAGTGTGGTCCAAATTTTTTTTCCAATTTTCATGCATATCGCCCTGAAATTTGTTCGAATCTACAAAAAAATGAATCCATTTTTTTTGTACTGAAAAAAATGATATTCAGAGTTGGCGCAAGCTCCATGAAGTTTAACACGTATTTCCCATAAGGAAAAGAACGTTTTTGAAAATCTTATTCAGAGTCGTCAATGAGGTAAACGTCCCAGTAATCGTGACCAAAGGAGATTTCATTGACTTCAAATATTTAGAAAATTGTTTTGGAAGGATTATTTAAAAAATTATTGGTACTGATTGAAGCAATAAACATCGTAGAATATTATAAAAATTGTTTTTACATTATATTTAATATTACTTTTTATTTATTATTATTATTGATTAGCGATTCGAACTCGAAAGTTCATCGCCTCATCTACCCGAAACCACCACGCATCTCTATCCTGTGCATCATCCATCCAGTTTAAGTAATCATGTCCTAGTTCTTTTAGATCATCCCTTACATTTTTCTCCCATCTGTTTCTCGGTCTGCCTAGAGGTCTCTTACCAATCGGTTTCCCTCTTAAAACTTGCGCCACTGTTCTTTCATTGCCCCTTCTTGCTACATGCCCCGCCCATCTTAATTTACGCGCTTTCATTACTCTATTAATATTTGCTGACCCGTAGAGAGCGTGCAGATCATCATTATGCAGTTTTCTCCATTCACCAGCCTCTTCGTCCCTCTTTGGACCATAGATTTTTCTAAGTGCTTTATTTTCAAAAACTCTAAACCTATTCTCCTTTCCTTTTGTCAGCGCCCACGTTTCACACCCGTAATTGAAGACCGGAATTATTGTTGTTTTGTAAATTCTTACTTTGATGTTTCTAGATAGCAATCGCGATTTTAGTACTGTGCTTGCTGCATAATAGCACCCATAGACAGCGTGCAGCCGCGCGTTGATGTCCGTTTTAATATTATTTTTGCTATTTATAATAGACCCGAGGTATTTAAACGCGTTAACCCTTTCGAATTTCATATTTCCGGCCATAAGATCCCCGCCTACATTACTTTGTTGGGATCTGAAGACGGTCATATATTTTGTCTTTGATTCGCTAACTTCCAAACCAATATCTTTGGCTTTTGTGATCAAGATTTTTGCATTTTTAGCTACGGTTTCTTTACCATCCCCTAGTAAGTCTAAATCATCCGCATACCCAAGAATTTGTATTATCCCATTGAGGGTAGCACCGGTCGGATTCACTTGTACTTGTCTGACGACGTATTCTAAAACTAAGTTGAAAAGGACGCACGAAAGTGCATCGCCCTGTTTCAGGCCATCGCGGATCGAAAACTCTTCAGATAAACTTCCGTTTACACGTATTCTACCCCTACTGCCGCTTAAGCAAATTTCGATAAGTCTAACGAATTTTCTTGGTACACCCCAGAATTCTAGGATCCAGTACATTCGTGCGCGTAGAATAGAGTCGTAAGCTTTTTTGAAATCGACAAACAGCTGATGCACTACTTCATTAAATTCCCATTTCTTTTCTAACAGTTGTCTAATTGTAAACATTTGATCGCTTGTAGATCGGTTTCGGCGGAATCCACACTGGTAATCTCCAATGATTTCCTCGGCAAAAGGAGTTAGTCTACTTAAGATTACATTGGACAGGATCTTATGACACGAAAGCACAAGTGAAATTCCCCGATAATTGTTACAGTTCGTTTTATCGCCTTTTTGAAGATAGGAATAATAATAGAGGTATTTCATTCCTCCGGCATGCGTTCTGTTTTCCAAATTGCGCGTATTAATTTACAAATTTGCCTTGTGAGGCAAGGGCCTCCATTTTTTATCAGTTCTGACGGTAGGTCGTCGATGCCCGCGGCTTTGTTATTTTTTAACTTCTTTATGGCCATTTCTATTTCTATATCAGTATGATCATCAATTAATAGATTGAGAGCGTGGATTTCACCGAGATTACCTTCAACGGGGGCTTCGCGTACATTTAATAACTTATTGAAATAGTTTTTCCATAAATGCAGTCTTTCTAGCGCATCGGCTACTAGATTGCCATGTTCGTCCCTCATTACTTCCGTTCTACTTTGAAAGCCTTTCCTTATAGAATTGATTCCCCTGTGCATCTCACGCGGGTTATTTTGTTTATTATGCGTTTCTATTGCTAGTATTTTATTCTTTTCCCACTCCCTTTTCTTGGATCTATAAAGCCTATTTGTACTTTTACTAATCTCGAGATACTTCTTATGTGTTTGATCGCACTTATTTTGTAAACTAATTAGTTTGTCTTCGGACGTTTTTCAAACCAAAGTTTGCACTCTTCGTCAAACCATGGTTTGCTTTTGGTTACTTTCTTTAAACCTATAGTAAGTTTCGCGGCTGTCTTTATCGCCTTTTTCATATTGTTCTACAGGGTTTCCGAGTCCTCCACGTAATTATCGTTATCGTCTCTCTGTTCTTGGAGAACGTCGAAACTATTAGAAGTTTCAACTTGATAATTTAATATTTCTGTTGGTGTTTTAAACTTATCAATATTGAAACAAACTGTTGGCTCTGTGCGGCTTGTTTTCTTACTTAACGCTAGCCTAGATCTTAGTTTTACTATCACGAGAAAGTGGTCTGAATTTAAATCCGCCCCCTGTACGATCTTATATCGAGAATGTTTGTATGAAGTCTTCTGTCAATTAGAACGTGATCAATCTGATTGTGAGTGTTACCATCTGGTGATGTCCAGGTGGCCTTATGTTTATTTTTATGCTTGAAAAATTTGCTTTTGACACCGAGGTTCTTTGAAGCTGCAAAGTTTATTACTCTAGTCCCATTATCATTACTGACGTCATGCAAACTTTCCGACCCTATTGTAGGCCTATACATCGGTTTTTTTCCAATTTTCGCTTTGAAATCTCCCAATACTATTTTTGCGTCATGCGTTGAGAACTTGTCAAAAACCTGTTCGATTTTTTCGTAAAAAAGATCCTTAGTGTCTTCGTCTTTGTCCTCGGTGGGGCAGTGCACGTTGATTAACACCTGTTTGCTGAAATTACCCTTTAGTACAATGTATGGTAACCGATCGTTAATGAATTGCATGCCGATAACCGCTTGCGAAATTCGTTTATTAATGAGAAAACCGGTCCCCAGTGTGCACCCCTTAGCTCCCGCATAGTGAAAAGTATAGTTATCCTTAGAAATTGACGCGATATCGCCCGGCCAGCAGGTTTCTTGAAGTGCTATTAAGTCAGTATCGTATTTGTTTGCTATCTCAATGGGTTCGCTAAATACGCCAGTATTTAGACTACGCGCATTCAGAGTTCCCGCCCTTAGATATTTTACGGTAGTTTTTTGTTGTTGCAAGTTAGCCATGATAATTTCGTGGAAATCCGCACGTTAGGATCCTATTCCGATCGTACACGGAGAGAAATCTGTTGCGAGTATCGCATCGGACGCTATTACTCTTGTCGAAAGCGAGTGTTCGATGCAGATAATGTAAAAGAAGATTGCAATCATCGGTCGGTAACCGTGCTGCCTTAGTACCAAAGTGTCCAATGCGAAAAGGGCACGCGCACTGACGCGCTGAACGCACCAATCCTTCCATGCTGAAAAGGCACGGAGTAGTCGGTGCGAAAATAGTACTGGTCCCGAGCGATTTTAAGATTTTCGGACTGCGCATGCTTGTGGTTACCATAGGCAACAAGTAGACGCGTTCAGTGTTTTGTTTGTGGTTGATTCTCGTGGACGGACGATTATGGTCAGTGATTTTCCGTGATGTCAGTACGGTGTTTTTATGTGAAAAAATTTGTGTTATTGTGAAAGCAAGTGAAAATTATCAACTGTTGCTTGTATGACATCTCAATAATAATGTAGGAGACTGTATACATATATATGTTCGCTTGTGGCCTATGGTAACCGCAAGCATGCGCAGTTAGAAAATCTTAAAATCGCTCGGGACCCGTACGATTTCCGCACGGACTACTCCGTGCGTTTTCAGTATGGTAGTATTGGTGCGTTCAGCGCATCGGTGTGCATGCCTTCTTCGCATCGCTTTTCGGCGTTATTCCAACTAGAGATTCTCATACCGGAATTGCACGAATCGAGGCGATTTTAGTATGGCACACATGCTACACTTTCCGCATAGTACGTTCCCATGCAATACTCGCAACAGATTTCTCTCCGTGTAGGTGAGTCCACCGTCCCAGAAGTGATAACCCCCATACCTCTCTGGGTCTAAGTATGGGAGCTTTCCGACTTTGACAAGGACCGTGTCAACTTGTCGTCAGACACATCACAGTTTCATCCTTGTATCCTAACATCCCCCTGCAAGGCAGCGCGCCTACCGGCATCAATACCCCTTTGGCCCAGTACAGGCGAATCATTCCACACATCCCTTGCGGGCAGTGTCATCGCTGCAGTATCCAATGGGGCAGCAGGATTTTTCCCTTACAAGATTTTTAGTTTTGGTTCGGGTAGAGTTTCTAGGTGGGTACACGCTGCACCTTGGCTTGCCAGAACCCACCCATTGTGTATGAACGCGAATAGGTGGGTCCCCCCAAGCCATGGTTGTCATGTACCCATTTTCTACCAGTGCTAGATTCACCACACCCACGACTGGTTCCTATCGGCTGTCCGCGACTGCTTATTCTTGTATTCGCAGTTAACCTTAGGGGCTGTTCAGCCTTACGGGCCGTTCCTCTATCCGCAACCTAAGGACGCGCTACGTAGTCGTGACAGGAACCCACCGAGCAGACTTTTTATTGATAAACAATTAAATGTCAAAAAGCACCGAAGTCCCAGTTATCGTGATTTTCAAATCTGCCATGTACTAGCAATCGTGAGTCGTTGTCCCAGTCTTCGTGAAAAAGGTTAAGTTTTCTTAAAATCAGTTTTTAGCTATTTGGAGGTGTATTTCAAGTGTATTTTAGTATCTCAGCTATACTTTAATGAAATAAAAGATGTATTGTTAGTCTTATTTCGATTGAGACCTCCGAGATGAAGTCCGTCGAAACATAACCTCAAAATCGAATTTGTATAAAAACACTAATTTGGTTTCAACAACAAGTACTGTTTAAACCTACTTGAAAATATTTTAGGGTTGTATTTTTATGCGGAAAATACTTACTTCTGGCGTTTACTCCTCAAAAATCACGATTACTGGGACCGTCCCGATTACTGGAACATCTAACTTATTAGGTATATCGAGTTGAAGCTCAATATTTCTCTTCAAAATTAGCCATAAAATACGATAAAATATTACTTTTTGAATATCACCCCAATAAGTCAGTTTTATAGGTTTCCAAAAACCACTATAAGTGAAAGAATAGGTTTCGCGAGTTTTTGGCTCTAATTATGATTGTTTTGCGGTGTTTGAAATAAAATTGTTTCTAGTACATAAAATACAACTTTATACTAATAATGAGATGTTTATATAAATTTTCTAAACAATTTATTATCGTTTTTAGCAATTTTCTCTTAGAATAGAGTTGAAAAGTCGCGGTTTTTTCGAAAATTTTCCACGTTTTGTCTAATTTTCAACTATAGTGAGATAAAATTTAATTAATTTCGAGAAACATAATTGCGTTGAACAATTCATTATTATTATTATTATTATTCTCTTAGATTAATGCTAGAAAATTGCAGTTTCTTAACAAATTTTCCACTTTTTTTCAATTTAAAAAAAGAGTGGAATAAATTATGAATTAAAGTAAATAAAATGTATTTTTACAACAATTCATTATTATTGTTAATAATATTAAATTTGAATATTGCTAGAAAGTTGCGGTTTCTTCTGAAATTTTCAACTATTTGTCTATTTTTCACTTGGAATGAGTTCATAATAATTAATTCAATTTAAAAAAAATAACGTTAACAAAGTTAACAAACATACTTATTTAAACAATTCACTTTTGTTTATAACCATCTTCTTCCAGATTAATGCTAGAAAGTTTTTTTTCAGAAATCTTGATAACAGCAAAAATCTCGCAAACCCCATTTTGTCACTTCTGAGATTTTTCGGGGACCTGTAAACCAGACTTATGGTGGTTATATTTAAAAAGTATTATTTTATTCGTATTTTATGGCTAATTATGGAGAGAAATGTTGAGTTGCAACTCAATTCACCTAATATTGACAATTCTGAATTAAATTTACAAAAACGTATTTTGTTCTTACGGAAAAGACGTGTTTTACGGAGCTTGCGCCACCTCTAAATATCCCATAGGCCCCATTCAATAGTTTTAGGAACACCCATTCAAGGTTTTATTCAATGTCGAAAATACCTACAAATTATCCAAATCTTATTTTTAAACTTAGACCAAAATGCAAAAAGTTACAATATTAGCCATATTTAAAAAAAAAAGTCATCTGCTTCATAAACGATGAAAAATGCCAAGGAAATGTGAGAACAAAAATATTGCATGGATGAGAATTTCATAAGAAGTCTTTCTTGTTTATTTTCAGTATCTCGCTTCGTTTAAAAAAATTGTTCAAAATAATAAAATATTAAGGGTTATATAGTTTAATGATGAGAATTTTTTTCTTAAGGCCCGAGAGATTTGAGAAAATGGCCTAATTCAAAAGTGTAATTACAATTTTGCAGGCTTAAAATGTTAAGTAATAGCCAAAAATGGAGACCGAAGTTATGTTTTTTTTTCAGCTGCGCACGATGTAGTACTGGATATTGCTGAACGATATGCTTCACCATGTCGATTGTGGCTGGGCAATCAATTGTTTGTTGGAATTTACGAACCTGATCAACTGAAAGTAAATATAAAGCTGAACAATTTTGATTTTATATTTCATTAATTTTTTAATTATTATTTTAAGACTCTTTTAACAAGTCCGAAAAGCATGGAGAAAGCTTCTCTTTTCAGACTTCTTCGGCCCTGGTTCGGTAATTCATTGCTTCTTGCTCCAGGTAATTCCCGTAAATATAAATAAATACCAATACATATGTACAACGACCGACATTTTTGATACTTGATATTTAAAACAAATTTAATATCACCATCATATTTCTAATGAAAATAATAACAAATAACTTTGTTTTTGTCACTAAAACACTCTTTAGATAGATAAACGTTTATTTTTTAGCCTGCTGGCCTTAAAAAATTGACTTGCTTACACTTCCATTTTTTTACAGAATTTTCTTACAACTAACCCTTAAAACTAACATCCTTCCACACCTTATATCTAACGCCGCTCGCTCTTATCGCATTGCCTTCCTCGCTTCGCCTCGCCTCGCTCGCATGTCCCTACTTTCTTACTTGCCTCGCATTACCAAACTCTGCCTCCGCAACTAATACCTAATACTTATCTACTATTTACAATATTTACAATTACTTATATTTACTTCCTCCTCTATTTACAATCTTTCCTTCTCCATTCCTCTTCCTCCTTCCTTCTCTTCTTCTCCATCTTACCCAATACTCCCTTCACCCATGCTACTGCCCTTTTGTCCCCCCTTCCATGCATCAATACCACCATGCTTATCCCACTCCTTTCCACCTCCACGCACTCCTCCAACCAGTGCTCCACTCTTGCCTCCCCCTTCCGACATAGTTCACACATCCTCTTTTCCCTAGCGAGCCAGAATCTATTGAAACCCTCCATGCACCCACATCTCATCCTCGCTATAAGCTCCTGACTTCCTTTCTCTCCTTTCTCACACAAATATTGCGCTCTCGCCCTTGGCATAATCCACACATAGTTCCCATTAAACCTTGTCTCTCTTATTCTCTCTTCTTCTGCTGTCTTCTCTGTCTCCATGCTGTTTTTCTTAACCAACTCATATACCTTCCTTCCTTCCTCATGCATCCTTTTCAATTCATCAATATGCAGTCCATTCGTTCTAAAATACCTTTCTCTTTCAACCTCCATCTTCCCACCCCCTCTCCTGTTCTCCTTCTCCCACCAACAGTCCCTAACCAGCTTACTTCCCCCCTCTTCCAAAAATTTCTCCTCATATTTACACGCTCGACTCCCCGCTAGAATCCCTACACTCGTTCTCCCCGTCTCCCCCTGACAATATAATTAGGCGTGTTCCTTGCCAACCCCAGTGTCCACTTTACATATCTCTCCTGTATCCTATTTACCTCTTCGCTTTCCTTCCACCCCCACACCTCTACTCCATACAATAGCACACTTATCACTAGTGAGTCAAACAATTTCATTCTCCTTCCAAAATCATCTGCGAATAACTTCTTTCCCAACCCCCACACCTGCCTCATCACCACATTTGCCCTCCTCACTCTCTCTTTTATGTGACCATCCACTCCGCCATTCCTCCGAAACAAGAAGCCCAGGTACACAAACTCTTTCACCGCCTGCACCGCCTTTCCCTTCCACTTCCACTCCCCTTCCTTATCCCTTCCACCTCCTTTTCTGAACACCATAACCTTGGACTTTTCCGCATTCAGTTCTAACCTGTTCTTATCCAGGTATCTTCTCAACCTCTTCATCATTTCCTTTAAGGCCTTCTCGCTTTTTGCCAACAATACTATGTCATCTACATACGGTAGCGACCAAATTCTAACCCCTCCTATCCTGACTCCTCCTACCACTCCGGCCTCCAGCTTACTTTCCATATCCGCAATTAAAATCGCAAAAAGCGTCGGGCTAAGCGGACACCCTTGTCTTAACCCCCTATCCATCCAGAATCCCTCTGAAATCCCCTGTCCTCCTCTTACCTTATCTTTGGTTTCTTCAGATATCTCCCTTACCCTCTCGATCAGGCCTCTCTCCACTCCCCTCTCCTCCATCGCCTCCCACAACCTCCCCCTATCCACCGACGGAAACTCGCCTTTTAGATCCACAAAAAACGCGTACACTCTCGATCCCTTCTTCGCTAATTCTCTATCCACCACGTGCTGCAGAACGTAGATATTGTCGATAGTACTCCTACCTGCCCTAAAGCCTGCCTGCGTCTCTGGCAATATTCCTTTCCCCTCGACATCCTTCCGCAGCCTCTCCGCTACTACCATCGCGTATACTTTATACGCGGTATTCATTAGCGTAATCCCCCTATAATTTTCCTGCCTATCCCTCTCTCCTTTCTTATACAGAGGCACTATTAATCCTTCTCTCCACCCTCGTGGGAATCCCTCCCGCCTCCATACTTTCTTCACTACCTCCTTCAGCCTCTCCCTAACCTCTTGTGTACTAAACAGCCATGCTTCGTTCTCTAGCCCATCCAGCCCTGCTGATTTTGACCTTTTTGAATTGCTTATCCGTTTCTCTATCTCCTCGTCATTCAACTCCTCCATCTCTGCCTCCCCCGTTCTTCTACTTCCATCATCTCTCTTCCTTGAATCTGAGCCCTGAAATGATTCTTTAAAAAACTCCCTCCACTCCTCACTCCCTATCTTGTCGCTTATCCCTACTCTACGCTTCCTAAACCTATTTATTATCTTCCAGACGTCCCCTTCTGTCTTAACAATTTCCTAACTCCTCCTCCAGCTCTTTCTCCTTTTCCAGTTCTTTCTTCTTACACATCAATCTAAACCCCTTCCTCATTTCTACGTACTCCTCCCTTTTCGCAGTACCCTCTTTCCACTTCTTATACTTCCTCTTCACCTTTCTTTTCATCTTTTTACATTCCCTATCCCATCACGGCTTCACCATTCCTTTCTTCTTCTTTTTGAATACCTTCTTTTGCACGCACCCTTTCACTTTCTCTTTTAAATCCTCCCATATCTCTTCCACCGTCTCCCCTTCGAAGCGTACCTTCCCTAACTTCTCCTTACATTTCTCTATCGCCTCCCTCGTCCAGCTAACCCTCTCCCCCGTCGGCACTTCTTCCCCACCTTGCCTTCCGCCGTTCTCACCCCTTATCCGCAACCCTAATGGCTGATTGTCTGATTCTACCCTCCCTTCTACTGCGAATCTCTCCATCTCCTCCCACCCTTGCATATTCATAACTACATAATCTATTACCGATACCCCCACCTTATCCCATTCCTTTCTTTCCACCCACGTCTCTACCAGTCCTACCACATCAAATTCCTGGATATACGTCCAGAACTCCTCATCCTTCTTTTTTACCCCTGCTACGTTCCAGTAAAGCACCTTCACAACTCCTCTATCCTGCATTACCCCCGCCCCCCTACTTCCTACGAAACAAATTCCCCTGCACTTCCTTCAACACCTCTTTCTCCTCGTCCCTCACCCACATTTTCTGGTCTATTTTTATTTTCCGATGTCCTACCTTCGCTGATCTCCCTTCACTCCTCTCCCTCCTAGCCCTGTCGTACAGCATTCTCTGTACATCCCTTTCCTTTCTCGTCAAATCGTGATCTATGAAAACTTCCTTATCCTTTATCCTATTTTTATTTCTCATTACCCCCAATTTTTCTTCCCAGCTCTCCAACTCCACAACCGCCACTTCTTTCTCCTTTCTCCGCTCCAACTTAACTTTCCCTACCCTGCCTTTATTCCACCCTATGCTCTGTAGCAGCGCTTCCACGCCCTCCCTTTCTTCCCCGCTCTTTATCTTCAACCCTCTTATCACAATATGATTTCTCCTGTCTGCCTTCTCCTTTCTCTCCATTCTCAACTCCATTGCCCTTATCCTTTCCCTATCCGCCCTCTCCTCCTTTTCATTCCTACGCTCTCCCACTTTCTCTTCTATCATATTCCCTACCCTCTCCCAAATACCTTTAATCTCGCCCCCGCTACCCCCGACTCCTATTTCCATTTCCGTCCTGCCCTCCACCTTCTCAAGCCTTTTTTCCGTCCTTTCTTTCCACGCCCTAATCTCCTCTTCCATCTGTTTTATTTTAACTTCTTTGTCTTTGCTTTCCCTCTCTAACCCATCTACTCTCTCTCTCAGCTCTTCAACCTCCTTTTCCCATTTCTCATCTCTCATTCGCAAGTCCTCCCTCATACCTTCCATCTGCTCCTTGGTCCCCCTTACGTCCTCCCTCAGCCCCCTGGTCCCGCCTAACAACATCCCGAGAGCCTCCTTTTCCAACATCCCCTCCATTTTTTTTGGGGGTGACCTCGGTGTTATCACGCTTTTTTTAAACGGGCTCTCGACCTCGCTTTTCTCCGGACTCTCTTGGCTGTCTCTCTTCCTCTTCAAGAGATCCTCCCCGTCACTTGCGCTCGACGCTCTCTTTCTTACCTTCTCGCTTCCTTCGTTGCCACCGTCCCGCTTTGTCCCTCTCCCCGACGCACCGCTCAACATCGGGCGACGCGTTGTTGGCCGTCTTGGCTTGTGGAAAATTCCCTCCCCGTCGGTTTCACTACCAGCACTGCCAGTACTCTCGCTGCCCACCTCCCGCTCTACCGCCGGTAAATGGGATCTATCCATGCAGTACCTGCCGCAACCGACAGATGTCTCTGCAAAATGTTGGCGTCTTTCGCCGGCAAATTTTCCTTTTTTTTCCCCCTTTTTTTTCAATTCCTCAGTCCCTGCAGACACTTCTTTCTCTCCCTTAGCATCCCCTAACTTTCCGAGAACCACCCTCGAACCCTCGAAAGCCCAGGACTCCTGACCACGAACTCCCCCGATTACTCGCCAACCTAACCTCACTTTCCCTATCCAGCTAGATACCACCTCCCACCCACGCTGAAACTCACTTTTTATCTCCTCAATTCACCCCACACAACCCTACTCAGCTCCTCGGCTTCCACCCTCACACTCCACTCACACCTTCCACACAAATTCCGTAAAATTCTCTCTCCACCTGTCACTAAACACGTCGCTATGCAAAAATAGCTGAAAGAAATTGTGAAAAACAACTCATAATAAGTGGAATTTTATCTTAAGTAAATCAGTAGCTGACTCTTCACTAATTTTGATTTAAGGTGGCCCAAAAACTGAATTTCCGGAATTCCTGACTTTTCTCGGTTTTTAAAATTGTTTCAGTTTTAACCTAAAATGTCTTATGAATAATATTAAACAATTAAATTATAGATTAGACTTCAAAAGATGCAATTCTTTCATTTATTTATTTCAACTAAAAAGATGACTCTTCATCCATAAGTTTAATTTTTTTGAATAATTAAATAGTTAACAAAACAGGAAATTGAATTTGTAATCAAATTGTTGAATTTTTAATTCTACAACGATGAATTTTCAACAAAATAGTTCGAATATTCAACTTACGAGTTCACTTTACATTAAAATAATTAAATTTCCAGCAAAATAGTTGAAATTTCAAGCAAATGGTTAAATTTTTCACCCTTAAAAGATACATTCTCAACAAAAAATGTAATTGTTACAGACAAATAGTAATAATACTATAGTAAAATCTGAATTTGGAACCAAGAAATTTAGTTTTTTAGCAAATACTACGGATTTTTAACAAATTAAACGAGTTTTCAACTAAAAAAAGTCAATTTTCAAAAAAAAAAAATGGAAATGTGAAATTTTCTGTAAAAAAAAAAATAATTCTCAACAAAAAAAACAATATGCAACAAAATATTTCAATTTTCTACCAAAGGAATGAATTTTAAAGTGAAATGATAAATTTTTAAACCAAAAAGATGAACCTTCAACCAAGAAAAAAGTTAATGAATTTTTAACAAAGTGGTTCAACCTTTACCCAATTAGTACAATTTTGAAATGAAAAAGATCAATATTCTACAAAATAGTTGAAATTTCAACCAAAAAAAGAAAAATTTTGAAGAGAACAATTAAACCCTCAACTAAAGAAGATCAATTCCCAACCAAACAGTTGCAATTATATCCAAAAATATGAAACTTCAATTTTTTAAACAAAAAAGACGAATTAAAAAAAAGTGTTGAATTATCAATACCAAAATATGTTTTCTCCACCAAGGTTTTTTTCATTAGAAACTTGATTTTCTATCAAAATAGTTGAATTTTCGAACAAAAAATAGGAAGTTTGAAAAAACTGTTGAATTTTTAACCATAAGTGATGACTTTTTAACAAAACTTCTTTAATTCAAGCAAATAATAGAATTTTTAACTGAAAACAATCTGAAATTATCCCTGACCTTTAAACTGCAAATACCAGAATTTCATTCTTCTAATGTTTTTAACATAACATAATCTTTCATTAACGAAATAAAACAATTTAAAATTAAAATGTATTATCTTCGATAGTTATTTAATGTTCCTCTGGTAGAAATTCCCTAACTTATGCAAGATTTTTTTCAAAAACCTTCACTTCTCCTTGACCTTCCCTGACCAATAACATTTTCTGACTTTCCCTGATTTCCAGGTTCTTCTTGACCTACGGCTACCATGAGATTAAGATAGTCGATACATAACAAAATTAAAAATTGAAGATTCACCATAATCCTTTCAACTAGGCGTCATTTGACGAAAACTTGAAATCATTTAAAAATAAGATTGCAAAAATTTTATTATTTTATTATAGATAATATGAAGATGAAAAACGTTTTGAAGAATATCAATGTATTCAAATAAATTAATTAACAATGAAGAATATAATACTTTCATTTTGTGTCCATTAGTTCCAATATGGCGTGCTCATCGTAAATTAATTCAACCTGCATTTAATCCTCAAACTCTACGAACATTTTTGCATATTTTCGATAAACATGCAATATCAATGACAGAAAAAATGGAAAAAGAACTTGATAGAGGTGAATTCCAAGTTGGCCCCTATTTGGTATCTTTTTCTTTAAACGTTGCTTTAGGTAAGAGAAGTTAAGATAAATAGTAACTAATTATATTTTATTGATGCGCATTTGTTGCATATTTTTTGTATTTGATCATTTACTTATTACGTTTTTAGAAAGTACTGTCGGCATATCCGAAACCTCCGACTCCAGAATGTACACACAGTATACTCAATGTGTAGACAGGTATAAGGAAATTAATTAATTTTAATTTTTTAAATTGGTAGGTTAGTTAGTTAGTTCATATTATTTTTGTTTAAACTTGTTCTCGGGTGAACCCGGTTTTTCATCATAGCCACGGACTAAGTCAAGTGACTGATGAGATGAGGATGTTACAAGTTATTTTAATACGATGTTTAACATAATTTGCGATGATGTTGAAGGTAAAAAATTAGGAGCATGGTGTAGTTTGCAGTTTGTCTTTACCGCTGTTATCCTTACACAGCGGCCGTGAGTGTCGGAGGTGACAACATTCATCTCTGGATGCTTTCTTAGAGCTACCATGTATCACTCCATAGGTTGTTAGTCGCTTGTATTCTGATGGTCTAGGACGTGTCTTACAATGCGACAGGTGTTTAATAAAACCACCTTCTGACCTGATGCCAGTACCCTACTGACTCCTAACTGTTCAAGATGTTCAGTGCATCTTGCGTGCATATTGCTTGTAGCCGAAATCACAATAGGATGAATGGATGCATGTTCCACATTCCTCCACATTGTCTTTACTTCATGCCTCAGCTCGCTATACTTATGAATCTTGGTGGTATAGGTTGCCTGCAAATTTCGGTTGAGCGGACAAGCAATGTCGATGATGTAGACTCTTCCACCTTTTTTTTCTCGCATCACGATGTCGGGTCGATTGGCTCGGATGTAATGATCCGTCTGGATCGTCACATCCCAATATAAGATGTAATCTTCGTTTTCTGAAACAGGCATTGGAATGTATCTATAGAAAGGCATCCATTCTGTTGAGACTCCTAGGTTTAGGGCAAGTTGTTGATGTATAATGCCCGCCACATCATTATGCCTGTGTGTATATTCTCTTTGAGCCATTACGCGACAACCATCAATAATGTGCTCGATAGATACGTTCGTATCACCACATGATCGGCACTGGTTAACCGCGTCTTGATGTAACACGTGTTTGTGATAATTTCTGGCGCTGACAACCCTACCCAGAATCGCAATGACGAATCCTTCCGTTTCCGGATACAGGACGCCCTTTCTCAGCCACATATTGGATGCCCCACTATCCACTGCATGCTGATATAACGTTTTGGGGTGCTCGCCGTGTATGGCTTTCTGTCTCCATTGCATTTCTAATTTCTCTATGGTTTCTGCCCTGATATTCAAGGCCTCCTCTGAGGATAAATTCATGGGCCTGTAGTCAAGATCCGCTTTACAGATGATGTTGTAAAGAGTCACATCTCGCTTGCTGTTAAAATAGTCTCGCAACTGTATAACTTGTGACTCACACAGTTTCCTGACATCTACAACGCCTCTACCCCCTCTTTTTCGTGGTAGAACTACCTTTTCAATCGCCGAATTACTGCGGTGCATTCGGTGCTTCGTCATTTCTACGCGGATGATTCTGTTTAATCGTCCGAGGTCGGTGTTCGACCATTTGATGAGCCCAAAGAAGTCCTCTGGTTAAATGTACTGTTCTGCATTTATCTAGTCCGAACTCCATGTGGATATCATTGGAAAACTGCTTTGTGGCATCGATCACTTGCTGTAGTTCCTCATCCGAACTAGCGTATAGCTTCAGGACATCCATGTATAGAAGATGGGTCACTTGATGACCGTCCTCGTTATCATGTACTTGGAACCCAGCAGACATGCTATTTAGTGTTTTGCTCAGTGGGTTCAACGCTAAACAGAACCCTAATTCACTGAAGGAGTCTCCTTGGAATATACCCGTCGTAATGCGTATTGGCGTGATGCGCGCGCACCTGTTGCCAACTGTTGGAATACTTTGACATTCAAGTTTGGCTTGTGTAAAACTGAACACGTAAAATAAAAGTACAACATTTATTGAATGTTTTAAATTAACCATTATGAAGAGATATCAAGTACATTTACAGAAATACTCGATAGCGCTAGCCTAGTTCCTCGCTTTTGTATTTATCGTATTTTTTCCTTGTAGTTTTAAGATATTACACGGTTTCGAGCCTTTTGTTTTATGAAATTAAATTATTAACAGAACCATGGAACTGATAATGGTGCGAGGTTACAGACCTTGGTTACATCCAGATATAACTTTCAATCTAACCAAAATGTCAAGGGATTTTTACAAATGCATTACCTGGATGCACAGAACAACACATTCTGTAAGCAATGCACAACATAATAAACGTGAATTTGTAATTGAATTTAACTAATTTCGTATCGAAATACATTACTTTCTAAAACTTTTTTAGATAATCGCAAAGAAAAAAAATAAATTGAAAAGACCTGATGAAGTTGGAAAGGGTAAAAATATAATTCTATCATGAAAATACACACTATTCATAAATAATAATAATATCGAAGCCTTAATTTTATACCGCTGTACGTCGCGTTTGTGCGTTGTACTACGCTACGTCACGCTTAGGCGGTGTACAGCTCTGCGTCGATTTTGATCGCTGTATAACTTTAGGAACGGTATGGAATGGAGGCGTCGATAGTGTATGGTTAATTAATAGGTTAATTTTCAGATGAAATTGTGCATCAAAGAAAAGGATTTTTGGACATACTCTTAGAGCTACAAGATAAACAGAAATTCTCTGAACAAGATATTTGTGACGAAGTAAACTTAATGATACCGGCGGTAAATATACTTAGTCCTTCTTAAGTGAATTTCTAATTTCTGAAATGATACCAAAAATAATTCTTAATTACCATAGAAAATTTGTGTGAAATTATAGGCGTATGATACTGTCTCAGTTACTCTTCAGTATATAATATTGGTATTGGCATCCTATCCTGACGTACAGGTAAGGTAATCAATTTTATACCGAAATTCCTGCACTGTAAAAACTAGAGATCTCTTTTTTTCACGGTATCATTTTTTTCGTGTTCTGTTGCAAAACTTTTTTTTTGGCAAAAGTGCCAAATTGTCCAATGGGTTAGGGGCCTTGCATAAATTACATAAATTTTGGAAAATCTACACCCCTTCCTTGTGAGGATCCGTA
>CAKNYM010048268.1:46242-70742 GCA_932195095.1 Andricus curvator
CATAGAGCATTGGTAAGATATTAGCCTGAACAAAATATATTTTATTACAATATTTCACTTTATATTTGAATTTTAATCGTGTACTTTTCTTTATGAGCGCCGCATTCGTCGCCATAACAGATTTTAATTTGTAATAAAAAACAGTTAATTTCAAACAAAAAAGACGAATTTTTAACAAAATAGTTGAATCCTCAACCAAAACTGATTAATTTTCAACCAAGCAGTTGCATTTTTAACCAAAAAGGATAAATCTTCAACCAGGAAGATTGGTTTTTTACCAAAAAATACAAATTTTCAACAAAGTAAATAAATTTTTAGCCAAATATTTGATTTTTCAGCTAGAAAAAATCTTTACCCAAAAGAAATTTAACAGAGTAGTATAATTTCAACCGATAAGTTGAATTTTTGACAGAAAAAGATTATTTTTTAATAGAACAATTGTATTTTCAACAAAATAATGAAATATTCAACCAAACAGTAGTATTTTTTAACCTAAAATAATTGGATTTTCTTATTGGCTTATATTAATTCATTTTGCATTTAAGTGAGAACACGAAAAAAAGGGGGAAATGGGGAAGTTTCTTGAGAACAGGAGGAAAAAAGAAGTATTCATTAAAAAAAGGCAAAAAGGGGGGAATTGAGGAAAGAGTGTAAAATCTGAAATATGAAAGTTATCTTAAAACTTATTAAGCTCCTATTGAACTTTACCTTTGCAGATTCACCTTTCGCAGAATTCAAAAACTTTCTTCAAATTTATCATCAGAAAACGTACTAAATTTTATCTAAGTTCGCAACCCAGTTGCGATCACAAATTATAATTATTTGAGCATATTTCATTTCTTATCAAAAAAATTCAAATAAATATTTAAATAATTCATATATTTAAACACTGAATTAACTTTGATTACAATGCAAAAATAGGAATTACCATTTATTGTTACATAATTAATTTTGCGTTCGGAAAATACAAGATTGCACAGGCACCATCTACAGGAAATAAAAGAGGCTCTTTCAGTGTTCAAAATATATTATTGGATATTATTTATTAAATGTAGAAATAAATTATGTAAAAAAATGAGCATTGTAGACATTTACAGGCATAAGATCATGTCACTGCTAACAATGGCTGACGCGTTCACTTAAGGACAGTTCAGAGAAAAAATTATTTATTGTTAATTTTAAATGTTCACACTTGACAATTGTTAATATAGTTTGTTCACAAAATTAAAAAATAACACTAAATGAAAAATTTTCCTTACTAAATTCCTAATTTCACTGGCAACATAAATTAAGGACAATGAAGAGATAAAATTATTTTTTGTTGATTACAAGTGTTCGCAGTGGGAATTTATTTACATAATTTATTTCTATAATTAGAAAATATTATTGTGGGACATATTTTGATGATCAAGTATCACTTTGTCGAAAAAAGTACATAATTTTAGTGACAAAATATCCTTTAGAAAAGATCAATCCATAATGAGCCACGCTGAGCATGGAAAAAAATTTCCAAGGGAAGATCAAGCAAAATTTTCAGATTCTATCGTTTGTGCATGACGAGACTATTTGAAGATCTATGGTTTGAAAATTTATAATTGCATCTCTCATACCTCTAAATTTCATTGAAATTTGATAATCGCTTTTCAGAAATGTCGATTATTAAAAAAATTCAACCCAAAAACTCAATATGGCCGAACACCCAGAATAAAAAAAAAATTCTTTTGGCCCAACACTTCTCTTATATAGCACTATAATTTTATCAAACTCAATTAAAATCGAATTACGACTTACAGATTCTGATATTCCTGACGATTTTGTTGACGCTCATTATAAAAAGAATTTAATTACATTCATAGCGTCGTTCGTATGTATGAAAGCAACTTGAGTGGAAAAGCCTCAGTTTTATGTTGATTCTCGCAATGAACTTCTTCAGATTCGTGAAAATGGCTGTGATCTTGTATTTTCTTATCGCTCTTTTGAGTCTTACCTTATTTTTGCTCTTTGACTACGTACAAAATATTCAATTTTATAAACATGCTGCCAAATTGCCTGGGCCGAGGGCGTTCCCTATTGTAGGAAATGCTCTTAGTTTTATTGGAAAGGATACCTCTGGTAATTTTGTTTAATTAATACACGAATTTTAAATTCACTCTATTTAACTAAACTGTTATTATTCAATACTCGTGTTTTTTCTTGTATTTTCCAAAAAAAATATTCAAGAGTTTGCTAAGGTTCCTACTTTTCAAACTACTCTCACAATTCGGTCGATATGACTTAACCCAAAGGTACAAATGACAAAAATGTTTTTCGTGATTTTGTATCTGGAATTTCTAAAAACGATTTTCCGATAAAAAAGAAACTGTTTGCGGTGGACTTTGTTCAAAAATTCAATTTTAATTTTTAAAAAATCAGAATTCCCGCAGTTTTTTGGAAAAAAGAGGTATGAAAAACTCTCCCAAAAATAAAATTTCAATGTTATCATTTATCTATATTTCTTTTGTCTGAAAAAAATGATATTCAGAGGTGGCGCAAGCGGTATGGTCTTAGTTCACCCAAATTTTATTTCTCCCAAAATTTATTTTCCCCAAAAATTCAAACATAGAAGTACGAGTTCGTGAGTTGGAAGTCCGCATAGTATAAAGTCACGAAAGTCGGTAATGATGAAACTAAATAAATAAATATCCAAAAGATGTCGCCGAAAATATGTTTCTTGAATTAAATAAACTCAGATATTAATATAAATGTAAAGTCTGAATGTTTTAGTTTCTGTAAAGTTTTCTCTCGAGGGGAATATATTTTTTGAAATAGATCTTGACAAAAACCATAAGGTTATGCAAGTTGAGGCTATGTTAGGGAATTCTCGCCGGAATCGGATATTTTACAACATAAGCAGTTGGTTCCTACAGAAAATTCACAAATTTGGCACAATACAAGTTTATGTTAGAGAATTCTAGCCGGAATTGGCTATTTCTCAAGAGAAACAGTTAGATCTTTTTAGGAAACTTAGAAATTCCTACAATTTGAGGTCATGTTAGAAAATTCTCCCTGGAATTGGATATTTTTCAAGAGAGACAGTTAATTCTTTAAGAAAATTTATAGATGAGAAAAATTTGAGGTTATGTTATAGAATTTTTGCCGAACTTGGATATTTTTCATCAAAAACAGTTAGGTCTTTCCGAAAACTTGACAGTTTGAGCAATTTTAGGTTGTGTTAGCGATTTCTCGTCGGAACTAGATATTTGACAACAGAAGCACTTGGGTCTTTTATAAGACTTGAAAATTCAAACATTTAAGGTTATCTCAGGGAATTCTTGCCGGAACTGAATATTTTTCAAAAGAAACAGTTGGGTCTTTTATAAAACTTACAAAGGACCCCGCACAAAAGTAATGGAAAAAATCAGTCTGTTAAATTGGCTGAAACTTTTAGAAAGTGATGTTCTCGGCGTGCTGAACAAAAGTCTCCATGGGCCGAAGTCGATCCTATGATTAGTTTTTGAGTTATGGGCCTTATAAGTTCCCGATTTTCGAGGAATCTGCGATTACACAGCCGACACTGTCCTACGAAAAAAAAGGAGTGCGGAAGGTCCGAACGACAAGACCATAGTATCTATATGTTTTTGGGGTACTGAATCCAAATCCGGGATCCGTTTGACCCTATCAGGTCAATGTCAAGGTCAGTCCAAGGTCAAATATACAAAATCAGCTTTCTACTCTGCAAAACCTATCTGTTTATATGTTTCTGGGGTCGCTGAATCCTAATTCGGTGTCAGTTCACACCCACCAGGTCACAATGAAGGTCAATCCAAGGTCAAATCTACAGAATTAGTTTTCTACGAAGTGAACCAATGTATGGATACCTTCTTCGTGTCACCAAATCCTCTAATGGTTTCATATGATTAGGTCGAGGTTGAGGTGTAGGCGGATGTTCTTGGCATGTGTGAATATATATATATATTCACATGTGCACACACACACATATATATATATATACACACGCGCGCGCGCCAGGAACATTCGCCTACACCTCGACCTAATCAAATAAAACCGACAGAGGATTTGGTGACCTCAAGAAGATATCCATACATTGGTTCGCTTCGTAGAAAACTAATTCTGTTGATTTGACCTTCGATTGACCTTCATTGTGACCTTATGGGTATGAACGGACACCGAATTTGGATTTAGCGATCCGAGAAACGTATAAACAGATAGGTTTTGCAGAGTAGAAAGCTGATTTTGTAGATTTGACCTTGGACTGACCTTGTCATTGACCTGATGGGGTCCAACGGATCCTGGATTCGGATTCAGCGACCCAAAAAACATATAGATACTATGGTCTTGTCGTTCGGACCTTCCGCACTACTTTTTTTTCGCAGGGCAGTGTGGGCTGTGTAATTGCAGATTCCTCGAAAATCGGGAACTTCTAAGGCCCATAACTCAAAACATAATCCTAGGATCGACTTGGACCCATTGAGACTTTTGTTCAGCACGCCGAGAACATCACTTTCTGAAAGTTTCAGCCAATTTGACGGACTGATTTTTTCCATTGCTTTTGTGTGGGGCCCTTTGAACAATTTTAGGTTATCTTAGAGAAATCTCGCTGTAAATGGATATTCTTGAACAGAAACAGTTAAGTTTCTATGAAATTTATAATTTCGAAAAATGTTAGGTTATGTTATAGAGTTTCTGCCGGAATTGGATATTTTTTATCAGAAACAGTTAGTTCTTTTCTTAAAACATAACAGTTTGAACAATTTTTGGTCATGTTAGCGATTTATCGTCGTAATAAGATATTTTATTACAGAAAAAGTTAAGACCTAACTGCTTCTTTTGAAAAATATGTAATTCTGGCGAGATTTCCCTAATTTAAACTAAAATTGTTCTAATTTGTAAGTTTTATAAAAAATAAACCTACTTTCTTCTGTGGTAAAATATCCATTTCCGCGACAAAAAATCGCTAACATAACCTAAAACTGTTTAAACTGTGAAGTTTTCGGAAAGACCTAACTGTTGATGAAAAATATCCAAGTTCGGCAAAAATTCCATGACATAAACTCAAATTGTTCTAATCTATACATTTTCGAAAAGACTTGACTTATTAAGTCTCTAACATAACAACCTTAAATTGTGTGTACTTGTAAGTTTTCTACATATAAGACCCAACTGCTTATGTTGTAAAATATTCCATTCCGGCGAGAATTTTCTAACATAACCTTAAATTGTTCGATCTTGTAAGTTTGTTATAACATCCAACTGCTTCTGTTATAAAATATCGAATTCCCACGAGAAATCCCTAACATAACCTACAACATTTGTTCGAACTTGTAAGTTTTCTGGAAAATCTAGCTGTTCTTGTTGAAAAATAGCTAATACCGGCAAGATTTCCGTAACATAACCTAAACGTCCTCTGTCAAGATCTATTTAAAAAAATATATTTAAAACCTACAATTTTTCGAATTCTTAAGTTTTTTGAAAAGCTTAAATTTTTGTATTGTAAAATATCTAATTCCGACGAGAAATCGCTAACATGACCTAAAATTGTTCAAACTGTTATGTTTTCAGAAAATAACTAACTGTTTCTGATTAAAAATATGCCAATCCGGCAGGAATTCCATAACATAACCTGACATTTTTCGAAATTACAAATTTCATAGAGACTTAACTGTTTCTGTTCAAGAATATCCAATTCCAGCGAGATTTCTCTAAGATAAGCTAAAATTGTTAAAATTTGTAAGTATTCCCTGAGACAACCTGAAATGTTTGAATTTTTAAGTTTTATAAAAGACCCAAGTGCTTCTGTTGTCAAATATCCAGTTCCGACGAGAAATCGCTAACATGACCTAAAATTGCTCAAACTGTTAAGTTTTCGGAAAGAACTAACTATTGTTGATCAAAAGTATCCAAGTTCGGCAAAAATTCAATAATATAACCTCAAATTGTTGTTCTCTATAAATTATCTTAAAGACTTAACTGTCTCTATTGAAAAATATCCAATTCCAGGGAGAATTTTCTAACATAACCTCAAATTGTAGCAATTTCTAAGTTTCCTAAAAGATCTAACTGTTTCTCTTGAGAAATAGCTAATTCCGGCTAGAATTTTCTAACATAACCTGAAATGCATAACCACATGTTTTTTGTCAAGATCTATTTCAAAAAATATATTCCTTTCGAGAGAAAACTTTACAGAAACTAAAACATATAGAACTTTACATTTTTATTAATATCTGAGTTTATTTAATTCAAGAAACATATTTACGGCGACATCTTTTGGATATTTGTTTATTTAGTTTCATCATTACCCACTGTCCTGGCTTTATGCTATGCGGACTTCCAACTCACGAACTCGTACTTCTATGTTTTAATTTTTGGGGAAAATAAATTTTGGGAGAAATAAAATTTGGGTGAACTGAGACCTTACCGCGCAAGCTTCATGAAGTTTAACACGTATTTCCCACCAGGAAAAGGACGTTGATGTAAATTTTATTTAGAATCGTCAATATTAGGTGAATCGATTTGAAGTTCAATATTTCTATTCAAAATTAGCCATAGAATACGAATAGAATATTACTTTTTGAATATCACCCCCATAAGTCAGTTTTACAGGTTCCCAAAAACCCCTATAAGTGAAAGAATAGGTTTTGCGAGTTTCTGGCGCTAATTATGATCCTTTTGCGGTTTTTTAAGGCAAGTTGTTTCTGGTACATAAAATACAACTTTATACTAATAATGTGATGTTTACATACATTTTCTAAAGAATTCATTATCGTTTTTAGCAATTTTCTCTTAGAATACAGTTGAAAAGTCGCGGTTTTTTCACCAATTTTTCACTATTTGTCTATTTTACACTTGGAGTGAGTTAATAATTAATTCAATTTAACAAAAATAATTATTGAAACAAATTATTATTGTTTATAACTATCTTCTTCTTTATTAATGGTAGATAGTTGCTATTTCTATTGTAATTTTCAACTTTTCACCCACTTTTTACTTAAACATGCTTATTCAAACAATTCACTTTTGCTTATAACCATCTTCTTTCAGAGTAATGCTAGAAAGTTGTTTTTTTCTGGAATCTTTAGTTTTGCTTTGACTTTTTGGTTACAAACAAGTGAACCTCAACAAGAATCATTTTTTAAATAGTCTTCTATTTTTTAAGTGAATTATTTTTGCTCCTTTTCTAATGTAAAACAAAATTAATTCAAGCACAAAAGCTATCTTACGCCATACCACGCTGAAAAACCCAGTTCTCGTCAGATCACTGAAGTTAAGCAGCGTTGGACGCGGTTAGTACTTGGATGGGTGACCATTCAAGAATACTGAGTGCTGTTGGCACATCGTGGGTGTGGTGAGCCCACACTTGTAGTTATTTATAACTACAAGAAAACTATCCACCTAGAAACACTACCCGAACCGGGTAGTGTCACGCCTACCCTGAAAGGGAAATGGCCTAATGGTATACACCAGAGACAATAATAAAGAATGAAGTCAATAGGAGTAGATGATCATTAAAAGTTTAGTTTTGAACTACAAAAATAAATTCATTGCAAAGCGTCAAAGAAGAATTTGGAATTACACCAGACTCTCTTTAGAGGAACGCGCGATCGCACGCGTTTTATGAATTCCTAGAATTGCTGGTCCACACAGTTTCTCAGGGGGCAGGGCGAGAGACGGTTGCAATTACGTCTCTGAAGGGACACAGTGCAACTACTACTCACTCGAATAGCTTGCGCAATATTATGGAAACGGTTCAGGCGACCATGGCTGTTTAGGTTTCGATGTACACGCTTTATGAACAACGCTATTTGCAGACAACCCCCGAGATTGTTCCTCTAAAGAGAGTCTGGTGGACACGTAATTTAATATCAGCCCTCCCTCTCCCTCCTTCCCTGAAGGAAACACGTCTCGTCGATGATAATATAAATATTATGTAATAACACATACATATAGACAACATAATATGTATAATTGTATATTATCATCGACGAGACACGTTTTCTTTAGGAAGGTGGGAGGGGGGGGGGGGCTGATATTCAAATATGTGCAATTTCAAATTTTTTTTACGCTTTACAATAAAATTCTTGAAATTTAGGAATTTTCAATTATACTAAAATCAAATTCAAAATTCTACACAATAAACTTCTTGTTGCAATTCAAAACAAAACTTTTACAAGTCATTTACAGACCTAGTCCTCCCACCTACTCCTAATTATTTCATTCCTTGTTTTTTTTACCTTACGTAACATACCTTTTTTGTTTAAATTAATTTTTTTCAAACATTGGGGAAAGAGCAAAATAATTCGCTTGAAAAAATATAACACTATTTGAAAAATGATTCTTGTTGTGGTTCACTTATTATTTGTTTATAACTAAAACTGCAACTATCTAGTATCAACTAGGAAGAACATAGTTATAAATAACAATAATTTCTCCAAATAATTAATTTTGCTCAACTGAATTAATTATTCACTGACTCCAAGTAAAAAGTGGACAAATAGTTGAAAATTTCAGAAAAACCGCAAATTTCTAGCATGATTCTAAGAAAATATTATTAACATTAATAATGAATTGTTCAAGCAATTATGTTTGGCGGATAGGGAAAGGACAAGGGCAATGGAGTTGAGAATGGAGAGAAAAGAGAAGGCATACGGGAGAAATAATATTGTGATAAGTGGGTTGAAGCTGAAAAGCGGGGAAGGAAGGGAGGGCGCGGACGCGCTGCTACAGACCATAGGGTGGAACGAAGGCATGGAAGGGAAAGTTAAGTTGGCGGGGAGAAAGGAGAAGGAAGTGGCGGTTGTGGAGTTGGAGAGCTGGGCAGAAAAGTTAGTGGTAATGCAAAATAAAAATAGGATAGAGGATAAGGAAGTTTTTATCAATCACGATTTGACGAGAAAGGAAAGGGATGTGCAGAGAATGTTGTACGACAGGGCTAGGAGAGAAAGGAGTGAAGGGAGATCGGCGAAGGTAGGATATCGGAAAATAAAAGTAGAAGAGAAAATGTGGGTGTGGGACGAGGAGAAAGATGTATGGAAGGAAGTGCAGGGGAATGCGTTTCGTAGGAAGTAGGAGTGTGGGGCTTATGCAGGGTAGAGGAGTAGTGAAGGTGCTGTACTGGAACGTAGCAGGAGTAAAGAAGAAGAATGAGGAGTTCTGGAGGTGTATCCAAGAATTTGATGTTGCAGGACTGGTAGAGACCTGGGCAGAAAGAAAGGAATGTGATAGAATAGAGCCAAAGCTGCCAAAGGGGTATAGGTGGAGACTCCAGGAGGCGGTCAGAGTGAAGAAGAAAGGAAAGGCTAGTGGGAGAATTATAACGGGTGTTAGAGATAGATTTGAGGAAGAAGTTTATGGAGAGGAAGAGGGGAAGGGAGTGCAAATGAGGGAAGTCAAGATAGGAGGGGCGACGTGTAAGTTTGTGATAGTGTACAATAAAGACGGGATGAAAAACATTAAAGAAAGGGTGGAAGACTTGCTAGGCGAAAGAGAGGAGGGTATGGTGGTACTGGGTGGGGACTTTTGTGCGAGAATCGGGTGGGAAGGGGGTCTTTACAGTGAAGGGGAGAGCTTCGAAAGGAAATCGAAGGATAAGATAATAAATAAGGACGGGGAGATTCTAAGTGACTGGATGGATGATAGAGGCTGGGCGGTAGCGAATGGTATGGCAACTGGGGACGAAGAGGGAGAATATACATATGTGAGTGAGGTGAGGGTATTGGTGATAGACTATGTTGTCATCAATATGCAAGGGTGGGAGGAGACGAAGAGATTCGCAGTAGAAGGGAGGGTAGAATCAGGCCATCAGCCATTAGGGTTGTGGTTAAGGGATGAGAGCGCGGAAAGGCAAGGTGGGGAAGAACTGTCGACGGGGAAGGGGGTGAGCGGGGCGAGGCAGGCGATAGAGAAGAATAAGGAGCAGTTAGGGTAGGTACGCTTTGAAGGGGAGTCGGTGGGAGGGATATGGGAGGATGTAAAAGAGAAAGTGAAAGGGTGCGTGCAAAAGAAGGTATTCAAAAAGAAGAAGAAAGGAATGGTGAAGCCGTGGTGGGATAGGGAATGTAAAAAGATAAAAAGCAAGGTGCAGAGGAAGTACAAGAGGTGGAAAGAGGGTACTGCGAAAAGGAAGGAGTACGTAGAAATGGAGAAGGGGTTTATATTGTTGTGTCAGAAGAAAGAACAGAAAAAGGAGAAAGACCTAGAAGAGTAGTTAGAAAATGTTAAGGCAGACGGGGTCGTCTGGAAGATAATAAATAAGTTTAGGAAGCGTAGAGTGGGGATAAGCGAGAAGATAGGGATAAATTGGTGGAGGGAGTTTTTTAAAGAATCATTTCAGGGCTCAGATTCAAGAAAGATAGATGGTGAGAGTAGAAGAACGGGGGAGGCAGAGACGGAGAAGTTGAATGACGAGGAGATAGAGAAACAGATAAGGAAGTTAAGAAGGTCAAAAACAGAAGGGCTGGACGGAGTAGAGAACGAAGCATGGCTTTTTAGTACACAAGAGGTTAGGGAGAGGTTGAAGGAGGTAGTGAAGAAAGTATGGAGGGGAAAGGAATCCCCACGAGGTTGGAGAGAAGCGTTAATAGTGCCACTGTATAAGAAAGGAGATAGGGATAGGCTGGAAAATTATAGAGTATGAGAAATGATTTCGAGGGGAAAGGAATATTGCCGGAGACGCAGGCGGGCTTTAGGGCTGGTAGGAGTACTATTGACAATATCTACGTTCTGCAGCACGCGGTGGATAGAGAATTAGCGAAGAAGGGGTCGAAAGTGTACGCGTTTCTTGTTGATCTCAAAGGAGCGTTTCCGTCGGTGGATAGGGGTAGGTTGCGGGACGCGATAGAGGATAGGGGAGTGGAGAGAGTCCTGATCGAGAGGGTAAGAGAGATATATTAAGAGACCAAAGATAAGGTAAGAGGAGGGCAGGGGATTTCGGAGGGATTCTGGATGGATAGGGGGTTAAGGCAAAGGTGTCCGCTCAACCCAACGCTTTTTGCAATTTTAATTGCGGATATGGAAAGTAAGCTGAAGGCCGGAGTGTTAGGAGGAGTCAGGATAGGAGGTGTTAGAACTTGGTCACTAGCGTATGCAGATGACATAGTGTTGCTGGCAAGAAGCGAGTAGGCCTTCAGGGAGATGATGAAGAGGCTGAGAAGATACCTGGATAAGAACAGGTTAGAGCTGAATGCGGAAAGGTCCACGGTTATGGTGTTCAGAAAAGGAGGTGGAAGGGTTAAGGGAGGGGATTGGAAGTAGAAGAAAAAGGCCGTGCAGAACGTGGAAGAGTTTATGTACCAGGGCTTCTTGTTTCGGAGGAATGGGGGAGTGGATGGTCACATAAAAGAGAGAGTGAGAAGGGCAAATGTGGGGGTTGGGAAAGAAGTTATTCGCAGATGATTTTGGAAGGAGAATGAAATTGTTTGACTCACTAATGATGAGTGTGCTATTGTATGGAGTAGAGGTGTGGGGTGGAAGGAAAGCGAAGTGGTAAATAGGACACAGGAGAAGTATATAAAGTGGACACTGGGGTTGGCAAGGAACACGCCTAATTATATTGTCAGGAGGGAGATGGGGAGAACGAGTTTAGGTATTCTAACGGGAAGTCGGGCGTGTAAATATGAGGAGAAATTTTTCGGATAGGGGCGAAGTAAGCTGGTTAGGGAGTGTTGGTGGGAGAAGAACAACAGGAGAGGGGGTGGGAAGATGGAGGTTGAAAGGGTAAGGTATTTTAGAAGGAATGGACTGCAGATGGATGAAGTAAGAAGGATGCACGAGGAAGGAAGGAATGTATATGAGTTGGTTAAGAAAAACGGTATGGAGATAGAGGAGACAGCAGGGGAAGAGAGAATAAGAGAGTCAAGGTTTAACGGGAATTCTGTGTGGATTATGCCAAGGGCGGGAGTAAAATATTTTGTGAGAAAGAAAATAAAGAAAGCCAGGAGCTTATAGCGAGTATGAGATTTGGGTGCATGGAGGATTTTAATAGGTTCTGGCTCTCTAGGGAGAAGAGGATGTGTGAACTGTGTGGGAAGGGGGATTTAAGAGTGGGGCACTGGTTGGATGAGTGCGTAGAGGTGGAAAGGAGTAGGATAAGCATGGTGGTATTGATGCATGAAAGGGGGGACAAAAGGGCAGTAGCATGGGTGAAGGGAGTGCAAAAAATCATAATAAAAGCCAAAATCTCGTAACACCCATTTTTTCACTTATGGGGTTTTTTAGGACCCTATAAAACAGAATTATGGTGGTGATATTCAAAAAATATTATTTTATTCGTATTTTGTGGCTAATTTTGGAAAAATGTTGAGTTTCAATTCGATTCACCTAATATTGACGATTCTGAATTGAACTTACAAGAACATATGGGGCTTACGTCACCTCTAAATATCATTCTTTTTTTTAAACAAAAAAAAATGAATTTATTTTCGGCATATTCGAATAAATTTCCAGGTAATATGCACAAAAATTCAACAACAAAATTCCCAATTGATTTTTGGACCACCCTAATGGGTACTCATCTATGTATGGTAATAATATGAAATTCATACGTCTGGAGGCAACTTTTGCATGCTTATTCCCATAGGCCCTATTCAAAAGTTTTAGAAACACCCATTCAAGGTTTTTGTCAATGTCGAATATACTTACAAATTATCCAAATTTTATTTTTAAATTTAGACTAAAATACAAAAAGTTACAATATTATCCAAATTTTCAACAACAACAGAAATCGTCTGCTTCAAAAAGGATGATAAATGTAAAGGAAATGTGAGAACAAAAACATTGCGTGGATGAGAATTTCACAAAAAGTCTTTCTTGCTTATTTTCAGTATCTTGCTTCCTTTGAAAAAAAATTGTTTAAAATAATAAAATACCAAGGTGTATATAGAATAATGATGAGAATTTTTTTCTTAAGGCCAGAGAGATTTTAGAGAATTGTCTGATTCGAAAGTCTAATTACAATTTTGCAAGCTTAAAATGTCAAATAATAACCAAAAATGGAGACTGAAGTTATGTTTTTTTTTCAGCTGCACACGATGTAGTATTGGATATTGCTGAACGATATGCTTCACCATGTCGATTATGGCTAGGCAATCAATTGTTTGTTGGAATTTACGAACCGGATCGATTGAAAGTAAATATAAAACTGTACAATTTTGATTATATTTTTCATTACTTTTTTAATTGTTATTTTAAGACTCTTTTAGCAAGTCCAAAAAGCATCGAGAAAGCTTCTCTTAGCAGATTTCTTCGGCCCTGGTTAGGTGATTCATTGCTTCTTGCTCCAGGTAATTCCCGTAAATATAAATGAATACCAATACATATATGTATAGCGACCGAAATTTTTGATACTTGATATTTAAAACAAATATAATATCACCATCATATTTCTGATAAAAATTAATGTCAAAATTTTAAAAATTTATTAACACTCTATGATAGTCAGATTTTATTTTTCTAGATTTGACGGCAGATTGAAAAGCAAGTCAAAATGTTGACACAAAAAAGATCAAATAACGTTTGTTTTTGTCACTAAAAAACTGTATAGTTTAAATGTGAAAATATCTGAAAGAAATTGTCAAAAACAACTAATAATAAGTAGAATTTTCTCTTAAATAAATTAGGAGCTGACTCTTCACTAATTCTGATTCAAGGTGGCCCAAAAACTGAATATCCGGAATTCCTGACTTTTCTCGAATTTTAAAATTTTTTTATTTTCAACCTAGAATCTCTTACGAATAATATTAAACAATTATATTATATTAATAATTTCAGCTTGAACCGAAAAGATTAACCTTCAACCGAAAAAATGACTTTTTAACAAAACGGTTCAACCTTTACCCAATTAGTTCAATTTAGTAATAAAAAAGATCAATATTCCACAAAATAGTTAAAATTTCAACCAAAAAAAGACAAATTTTGAACAAAATAATTAAACCCTTAACCAAAGAAGATCAATTCCCAACCAAAGAGTTGCATTTATACCCCAAAAGATGAAACAGCAATTTTGTAACCAAAAAAAAAAAAACGAATTAAAAAAAAAAAGTTGAATTTTCAATACCAAAATATGTTTTTTCACGAAGGTATTTTCAATAGAAACTAGATTTTCTATCAAAACAGTTGAATTTGCGAACAAAAAATATGAATCTTGAAGAAAAATGTTGAATTTTTAAACAAAAGTGATGAATTTTTAACAAAACTGTTTCAATTCAACCACATTTTGAAATTTTCAACTAAAACCTATTTGAAATTATCCCTGCCATTTAGACTTCAAATACCAGAATTTCATTCTTCTAACGTTTTTAATATAACATAATCTTTCATAAAGGTAATAAAACAATTTGAAATTAAAATGTATTATCTTTGACAATTTTTTAAAGTTCTTCTGGTAGAAATTCCCTAACTTCTTCAAGATTTTTTTTCAAAAACCTTCACTTTTCCTTGACCTCCCCTGACCAATAACATTTCCTGACTTTCCCTGATTTCCAGGTCTTTCATGACCTACGGCTACCCAGAGAGTAAGATAGTCAATATATAACAAAATTAAAAAAAAATTCACCAAAAACCGTTCAACTAGGCGTTATTATAGTAAATATAAAAATGAAAAATGTTTTGAAGAATATTAATGTATCCAAATAAATTCATTAACAATGAAGGTTCTAATACTTTTATTTTGTGTCCATTAGTTCCAATATGGCGCGCTCCTCGTAGATTAATTCAACCTGCTTTTAGTCCTCAAACTCTACGAACATTTTTGCATATTTTCGATAAGCATGCAAAATCAATGACAGAAAAAATGGAAAAAGAACTTGATGGAGGTGAATTCCAAGTTGGCCCCTATTTGACATATTTTTCTTTAAACGTTGCTTTAGGTAAGAGAAGTTAAAATAAATGGTAACTAATTATATTTTATTGATGCGCATTTGTTGCATATTTTTTTTATTTGATCATTTACTTATTATGTTTTTAGAAAGTACTATGGGCATATCGGAAACTTCCGACTCAAAAATGTACACACAATATAGTAAATGTGTAAACAGGTATAACGAAATTAATTTATCCTAATTTTTTAAGTAGGCCTCATTTATGTTCATTTAATATAACACTTATCCGATTCCTACCTTAATGACATTTTTTGCGCCAAATTCACATCCACACGAATAATGTGATAACGAATTGAAAGTTAAAAAAAAACTTCTGGAATTTTTTTCAAATTATTAATTTTGGGAGCGGGTGGGGATCGCGCGAAAAACTGCAGTTGGTAACAGTGGGAGATGTTCGTGAAGTTAACACACCAACAATTAAATATCCAACTTTTATCCAATGGAATCGTTTGGATGTCGTTAGGATGCGTTCTTAAGTGGTAGTGCCCTTCTTTTGTCAGCCGTGTCCTTAAATATAATATGGTGTGTCACCGCGAAAACTGTAGTGCCGAAACTTTCCAAAAATTTCGGCAATTTTTGGATTATCTAAATTTCCGTATATTTTCAAAGTTTTCAAAATTTCTAAGATGTTTAAAATTTATAAAATGTTCCAAATTTCTGAAATTATAAAAATTTCAAAATTATCAAATTTTCTCAAATTTTTCCCCAATTTTCTAAAATTTGTAAAAATTTGTGAAATTTTCTAAAATTTGTAAAAATTTCTAACGTTATGTACATTTCTAAAATTATGAAAATTTCTAGAATGTTCCAAATTTTTTAAATTATCAAAATTTGTAAAACTTCTAAAATGTTCCAAATTTACAATATTGTCAAAATTTCTAAAATGATAGAATCATCTCAAAGTTTCATAATTTTCAAAATTTCTGAAAGTTCGAGATTACCAAAATTTCTAAAATATCTGAAATTTTCCAAATTTACAAATTTTTTAAAAAGTTTTGAAATTATCAAAATTTCTAAAATGTTCAAAATTGATAAAATTATCAAAATTTCTGAATTTTACAAAAGTTTCAATTCTCTCAGATTTTCCCCAAATTTTCTAAAATTTGTAAGAGTTTGTAAAAATTTGTAAAATTTTCTAAAATTTGTAAAATATTCAAAATTTTAAAACTTACCAAACTTTCTAATATTTCTGAATTTGATGAAATGTTAAAAATTTCTAAAATCATTCAAATTTCTGAAATTAATGTTCAACATTTTAAAATTTCTATCGTTATTTAAATTTGCAAAATTATCAAAATTTCTAGAATGTTCCAAATTTTTTAAATTATCAAAATTTCTAAAATTTCTAAAATGTTCCAAATTTGCAATATTGTCAAAATTTCTCAAATGATAGAATCATCTCAAAGTTTCATAATTTTAAAAATTTCTAAAAGTTCGAAATTACCAAAATTTCTAAAATATCTGAAATTTTCCAAATTTCCAAATTTTTTAAAAAGTTTTGAAATCATCAAAATTTCTAAAATGTTTAAAATTGTAAAAATTTCTGAATTTTACAAAATGTTCAATTCTCTTAAATTTGTAAAAGTTTGTAAAAATTTGTAAAATTTTCTAAAATTTGTAAAATATTCAAAATTTTCAAACTTACCAAACTTTCTAATATTTCTGAATTTGATGAAATGTTCAAAATTTCTAAAATCATTCAAATTTCTGAAATTAATGTTCAACATTTTAAAATTTCTATCGTTATTTAAATTTCAAAAATCATCAAAATTTCTAGAATGTTCCAAATTTTTTAAATTATCAAAATTTCTAGAATTTCTAAAATGTTCTAAATTTACAATATTGTCAAAATTTCTAAAATTATAGAATCATCTCAAAGTTTCCTAAATGAAAAATTTCTGAAAGTTCGAAATTACAAAAATGTCTAAAATATCTGAAATTTTCCAAATTTCCAAATTTTTTGAAAAGTTTTGAAATTATCAAAATTTCTAAAATGTTCAAAATTGATAAAATTATCAAAATTTCTGAATTTTACTAAATGTTCAATTCTCTCAGATTTTCCCCAAGTTTTCTAAAATTTGTAAGAGTTTGTAAAAATTTGTAAAATTTTCTAAAATTTGTAAAATGTTCAAAATTTTAAAACTTACCAAACTTTCTAATATTTCTGAATTTGATGAAATGTTAAAAATTTCTAAAATCATTCAAATTTCTGAAATTAATGTTCAACATTTAACAATTTCTAACGTTATTTAAATTTCTAAAATTATCAAAATTTCTAGAATGTACCAAATTTTTTAAATCATCAAAATTTCTAAAATCTTCCAAATTTACAATATCGTCAACATTTCTGAAATTATAGAATCATTCATAATTTTCAAAATTTCTGAAATTACAAAAATTTCTAGAATTTCTAAAATATCTAAAATTTTCCAAATTTACAAATTTTTTAAAAAGTTTTGAAATTATGAAAATTTCGGAAATGTTCAAAATTGATAAAATTATCAAAATTTCTAAAAGGTTCAAAATTTAAAATATTGTCAAAATTTATCAAATGTTCAAAATTTCTGAAAATTTATAATGGTTTCAATTATTTTTTTCAATTTTCAAAGTTCCTAAATTTTAAAAAATTCTAACATTTTCATAATTTATATAAAACTCTCAATTTTTTAAAAGTTCTCTTGTTTTCAAAAAATGTTATTATTCATTTTTACCATAGATTTTACAAATTTTAGAACCTTTCAAAATTTTCTAAATTCATAGAAAAATAGAAATAACGATTCTGAAATTCCTTCATATAAGCAGAAACCATGCCTGTGTTACAAGAAATGAATTTCGAAATACAACATAAAATTGGGCCAAGAGACGCAGTAACAATGAGATTTGTGTCGCAATGCTGTAAAACATTTCTTATTTTGATATTAACAAACAATTTCTCATAATAAAATATTTTTGAGTACTGGTCATTTTCGATTTTTAAAAATTTGTTGTTTCCGGACCACCCTAATATACAGTAAATATATCGTTATTGCTTGTTATCTAGTTCTGTACTGCCACCTTTTAAATTTTGAACATTAATTTCAGAAATTTGAATGATTTTGCAACTTTTAACGTTTCATAAAATTCAGAAATATTAGAAAGTTTGGTATGTTTGAAAATTTTGAATATTTCACAAATTTTGAATATTTTACTAATTTTAGAAAATTTGAGAAAATTTGAGAAAATTGAACATTTTGTAATATTCATAAATTTTGATAATTTTGATAACTTCAGAAATTTTGAATATTTTAGAAATTTTGAACATCTTAGAAATGTCGAAAATTTTTAAAATATACGTAAATTTAGATGATCCAAAAATTTTCAAAATTTTTGGAAATTTTCGGTACCACAGTTTTCGCGGTGACACATCATATTATATTTAAGGACACGGCTGACCAAAGAAGGGCACTACCACTTGAGAAGGCGCCGCTCGCGAGTATGGTGCTAATGACTTTTGTATTCGATAAATCACACAATTTCATTGTCCAAACGTCAAAAGTGAGCTTCCAAACGCTTCCTAACGACATCAAAACGATTGATAAAAATATATATTTTTTTTTAAATTAAAATTTCATCAAAAATAAATACTTCTATCTTTTGATAGGAGGCCTCTATCGATACCAGCAGATTACTTCAGTCATTGACAAGACATAAATAAAATAAAGAATCATAGTTTTATTTAACACAGCTTTTTACCTTATGAAATGGATCTTTCGTTTTCTTAAATTTAAAATACTACTTTCTCTACTACTTTCTCCAGATAGCGCTAGGCTAGTTCCTTGTTCTCGTATTTATCGTATTTTGTATTTATAATTTTTTTTTCTTCAATTGCCTAACCTATTATCTTTTTCCGAAAACTTTTTCTGACTATATTCCTCTTCTTCATAGTTTTAATATATATTACATGGTCTTAAGTCTTTTGATGTACTATATTAAATTATTAACAGAACCACGGAACTGATACTGGAGCGAGGTTACAGACCTTGGTTACATCCAGACATAATTTTCAATCTAACCAAAATGTCAAAGGACTTTTACAAATGCATTACCTGGATGCACAGAACAACACATTCTGTAAGCAATGCACAACATAATATACGTGAATTTGCAATTAAATTGAACTAATTTCGTATCGAAATATATTACTTTCTAACACTTTTTTAGATAATCGCAAAGAAAAAAATTAAATTGGAAAAACCTGATGAGGTTGGAAAGGGTAAAAATATAATTCTATCATGAAAATACATACTATTCATAAATAATAATAATACCGAGGCCTTTATTCCATACCGCTGTACGTCGCGTTTGGGCGTTGTACTACGCCACGTCACGCTTGGGCGGTGTACAGCTCTACGTCGCGTTTTATCGCTGTATAGCTTCAGAAGCGGTAGGAATGAAGGCGTCGATATATGGTTAATGAAGAGCTGAATTTTCAGATGAAATTGTGAATCAAAGAAAAGGATTTTTGGACATACTCTTAGAGCTACAAGATAAACAGAATTTCTCTGAGCAAGACATTTGTGACGAAGTAAACTTAATGATACCGGCGGTAAATATACTTAGTGCTCCCTAAGTGAACTTCTAATTTCTGAAATCAAACAAAAAAATTTTTTTAATTACCATAGCAAATTTGTGTGGAATTATGGGCGTATGATACTGTCTCAGTTACTCTTCAGTATATAATGTTGGTATTGGCATCCTATCCTCGCATACAGGTAAGGTAATCAATTTTAAACCGAAATTCCTGCACTGTAAAAGCTAGAGATCTCTTTTTTTTACGGTATCATTTTTTTCGTGTGTTGTTGCAAGGTATCCGTAAGTTTTGACCGCCCCCCCCCCTATCTTACGTAATTTTAATAATTACATCATTACTTGAAACCATTTAGATGGAGGAAAGACTTGGTGAAATTTTACTGTTTCTTATGAATTAACAAAGTAGTTCAACTCTAATGCAAGTAGTTGTACAAAATAGTTAAATTGCCAACCAAACAAATTGATTTTTAATCAAGCAATTGAATTTTTCAACAAAAACGACGACATTTCTATAAAAGGAGATGATTTTTAACAAAACACATGAAATTTAAACCAAACAATTGAATTTTCATCAGAGAAAAATAAGAATTACATTATCAGTCAAACAAATTAATTTTGTACCCAGAAAGGAACAGCTTATCAACAAAACAGTTGGATTTTTCATCTGAGGAAATGAATTTTTGATGAAAATGACAAATCGTTAACTAAGAAAATAAATTTTTCAACAAGTAGTTCATCTTTCGACCAAATAGTAGAATTTTTAACAAATTATGAAATTGGAAATGGAAATTTTGCTTTGAAAATAAAGTGTCACACTACGCAACATTTAGCTTCTAAAGAAATCATGAAATTTCACGTTTGTAAGGGCTAAATACTTATTGTTATTAACACATTTTATTTTCACTAAGTTTATAAAATCTTAGTAATCGGGCGAGAGGGTTGTTAAAGATTTCAGAAAAATATTTAACGTAATTTGTGGATGACTTCTTATTTTTATCGAAAACCATATTCAAATAACTCTGTTACTTTTTGATATGTCACATGTATGCCAAGAATACGTATACACAGAATGCTAACCAATCCTGGTTGGATTGTTGAGAATTCTGATTGGTTAAACACAACTTTCGGCATGCCAGCAAATCAGTAATACCTTATTTTTCCGCGAAATATCCAAGAAGGATACTTTTTAAAGATAAAATAAATATTAAGACTTCGTAGAAAGAACTTTCCTTAGGTAACTACATCAAGTTTGTAGGGCTCTTTTAATTTAACAAGATAAAACAAATATTTAAAATTATTTAACTAACTCATTTTAAATCAAACTTTCAAAATTAAACTATTTGAATTGCTGCATTCAAAATTCAGAAATTTGAACAATCGAGAATTCGAGCGTTGTAAGTATTAATTGTTAACTGATTGTTTTTAGGAAAAAATAAATCAGGAGTTGAAGCATATTTACGGTGAGGTGATTCCAGAACATGTTTGTGTTACGAGTGAAGACTTAAAACAAATGAAGTATACAGAAAGAGTGATTCAAGAATCAATGAGACTGTTTCCCACCGGAGCATTCATTTTACGGAAAGTAGAAGAAGATCTTGAAATAGGTTGGCTGTTGTTTCATTTGTTAGAGACTTTTTTCAAATGCATGTCTTATTATTAATAAAGACAATAATTTTATTTTCAGGAGGCTACACATTGCCAAAAGGTTCAACGGCTTTCTGCTCTATCGCAAAGGTTTATCGCGATGGAAAATACTGGCCTGATCCACTGAAATTTTATCCTGATAGATTTCTTCCTGAAGAAGTCGCGAAACGGCATCCAAACTGTTATATGCCCTTCAGTAGTGGACCTAGAAACTGTATAGGTTTATATCCTTATAACATTAAGGGGAAAAAATGACTTTGCAGATCAGGCTCATATTTTATTTATGAAAATGATTTTTCCTTCGTTTTTAGGTTCTACATATGCCATGATGGAGATGAAGACAGTTGTAACCAGAATTCTTCTTAAATATATTTTAAAGAAGAAACACATTCAACCCATCATAAACATTAAACAAAGGGTGGAAATCGTAGCTTATCCTGTTGAACCAATTTCTATAGTAATTGTATAAAGATTACAAAAGACATCTAATGGCTAAACTTCGTGATCGTAAATCAATAAAAATTCTGCCCGCTGCGCAAGCAGATTTTCATCGCGCGCTACGCGCGTTCTGTCAGATCTTGTTCTATGCGCTCGGATATTTATTTTTTAAACTCGGAATTTTTGAATGAAGCTTTAACAAAAACATATTTCTTAGATCGCAGTTTTCTATGTATCATTATATTCTGAATTTTGTACCCCATTAAGTATAGTTCAAGATTAAATTGCTAAAAACTCTGTACGCTTCAAGGTAGACATGCTCATCGTGACACTCGCGCTTCACGTTCGATTTTCGACAGAATTTTTCAAGTGTTTATTTATATTCTATAAGGTTTCTTTTAATAAATAGCTACAATCTTTTCTCTAAATTTTTTTCTGTTCATAGGTACAATAATCGCTTTTTCCAGTCATCTGAAACTTCACCCATCTCGATACGTGAATTTATCAATTCGCACAGCCTGTGAGGTTAATACTGTCTACTGTCTGCGTTAATACTGTCTACACCAGCAGCCTTACCATTTTTTAAGTTCTTAATTACAGTTATAACTTCAGAAGTACAGACTTTCTCAATTGAGTTTTCTAACGTATCATGTTCTACATCGCAGTTGTGGTGTCCTATAGCTTGACCTCACAATAACTTCTCAAAAAAGTCTCTCAAAGCATCTGGGATCTGGTCGGTATCATATAGCATTTCACCCTATCTATTTCTCATGCTGCCTAACTCTGTACTTTTACTTCCTTTCATACTGATCATCACCAATTTATAAAACAGTTTCTTGCTTCCTTCTAAATCAATTTGCATTTCCTTCTTTTCTTCTGTTCTGATTTTATCTTTACTTAACTTTATCTTTACTTTACTAATAGTTTTACTTACCTCTTTTTGTATCTGTAATCATTTTCGAGCCTATTTCTCTCATCGCTAAGATCTGTGATGTTCAAAGTTCTGTTGTACGCTTCTTTCTTTTCTTGTCGGGCTGCCTGAATTTCATCATTCCACCATGTATCACCAGACATTCTTCATACAACCGCAGTACCACACACTTCAGTCGCACTTCTAACAATGATATCCACGAACAAAGCTGATGCGGCCTCTATATTTTTATTATCTATTAGCGTCACCCAAGTTGCCTGATCAATACGTTTGTTCATTTTATTCTGAAAAGCTATTCCCCCGGTTTCTGTAAATTCTCAATCTTGATTCGCGTCCGTTTCGTCTTTTTGGTTCTCTTTCTTTCTGCTCTTCTCTTTCTGCTAAGAATAAGTAAAATAATCTTTTTCCGTTACTATTTGTTCTTGGATGCCCAAAATTACCTAACACCCTTATATTTTATTGTTTGTATTATTCATTGTTCAAAGTGTAGGCACAACTACCACCTTCATGCGAGAAATTTATTTTGCCAGTCGAAATCATGTCGAAATTAAGTAGTAAGTCGTCGCAGGATGGAGAGTCTAGTTAGAACGTCAGTCCCTCCAAACTTCGGTTAATGGAGGCGTGTGAGGACAGGACTGGAACCGAGAGAGTCATAGTTGGTTGGTGTCTTATACTGAGAAGGTCACCAGCCTTCAGCAGTGTAGTATTAGATGGTAGTTCATTTTCAATGTTATTTTTTAGGAATAAAACAAAAACTACGCGTCCTATCAAAAAGTGAATAATAACAAATTTGTAGATCTTTTTCAAATGCACAATTCTTGTCGATTCATATTTTTTTCGTATCATGTATAGTTTGACCGGAAAATGCAATTTTTGATTTTTCATTATTTATTTGTGGTCAAAATTTGAATTTTCGATTTTTCAAGAAAATTCAATAAGTGGTCGTGACAATCTTGTAGGTTGATCAAAAAAGAACTTTTACCTTTCTCTGACTTTTTTTCATATCGCGCGTTGTTTGGCTTAAAATTTTCATTTTGGTTCGTTTTTTCGAATTTTGTAAGTGCTGTAACTCTGTCAATTTTTGTTTATCAAAAAAGTCATTGGGAAAAATTGTTCGTCTTATTGAGTACTACGGAAAACCGTACAGGGAATTTTAAAATCTTTCAAAAAGTGGTTTCAAAAATTTTTTAAATACTTTAACTTTTTGAATTTGTATTCAAAATGGCTGGCTAATGAACTTGACCTTAGGTTTAGGACACTCAAAGAGTATACTAAAGGCAAATTCAATCTGTTGATTCTTTCGGAAGTTATCGTGCTAAAAAACTAAAAATCTACAGACACACAGTCAGACACATTCGCGAAAACCTGTTTTTTCGGGTTCAGAAGGTCTCAAAACGTGTACATTTGACAAAAACGAGGGGGTTGGTCAAATTTTTCAAAAATCTAATACCTTCTGTAATGAGAATGTGAAAATTAAATCTGTTTATAATTGTTTTTTTTTAATTCAATATTTTTATATTCGGAAAAAAGATTTGTGGAATGCACTTTTTTAAACAGAAATTTCAACGTAAGAATCATCGAAATCCGTTCAGTCCTTCTCAAAAAAATGTTGATCGTGTTGTAACATTAAATTTGTATTTTTAATAACTTTTGCAAAAGGACTTGCATTTTGGTGGCGGAAGTGAGAACGTGTTTAGTGACAGGTGGAGAGAGAATTTTACGGAATTTGTGTGGAAGGTGTGAGTGGAGTGTGAGGGTGGAAGCCGATGAGGTGAGTAGGGTTGTGTGGGGTGAATTGGGGAGATAAAAAGTGAGTTTCACGATGGGTGGGAGGTGGTATCTAGCTGGATAGGGAAAGTGAGGTTAGGTTGGCAAGTAATCGGGGGAGTTCGTGGTCAGGAGTCCTGGGCTTTCGAGGGTTCAAGGGTGGTCTTCGAAAAGTTAGGGCATGCTAAGGGAGAGAAAGGGGTGTCTGCAGGGACTGAGGAATTGAAAAAAAGGGGGGAAAAAAAGGAAAATTTGGCGGCGAAAGACGCCAACATTTTGCA
>CAKNYM010048268.1:75742-107815 GCA_932195095.1 Andricus curvator
TTTTTTAAGGCCAGCAGGCTAAAAAATAAACGTTTATCTATCTATCCATCTAACTTATGCAAAAAAATGTTGTTTGGGACCAAAATCTTGGGAAATCTTGTCAAACATGCGAGCTCTTAAAATGTTCATTTTACAGCAAAAGAAAACAACTTTTGATTTATGGTAGCGTACTTACGGGTGAATTTGCCCCAAACTAAAAATTCAAACTCGAATGAAAAAAAAATGAAAAAAAAAACTGATAAGCAGAATATTCCAATCAATGCAGATTGTGACTTTTCTAGACCAATACTACAATGCTTTATAGGTCTGTTTTTTTACTCCACACACTTTTTTGTGTGCCTGTGTAACTGCAAAATTTAATAAAAAGAAGCTTTAAAATTTTGTTTTCTTAAATTTGATAAAAAATTGTATGGAATTATTTTAGATCGCTGGATTTCATAAATTCATTACAGTTATAACATATTTCTCCAAAAATGGATAATATTTACAAGTTTCTGCTTGCTAAATTTGACAATATTACGAATACTAGGAACATATTATAAAAAAATACTGTTAGTGTTGAAATTTGTATGAATAGTCAAATATTTGAACGAGCAGAAACGTGCAATTGTTTCAAGAAACGAAAATTGAAAAAAAAATGTTTGTCTCTTCGGATTTAAGTAATTCAAGGAATCCACGGAATTCAAGAAATTCACGAAATTTAAGGAATTCATGTCATTCACGGAATTCAAGGAATTCATGAAATTCAAGGAAATCGTGGAATGCCTTGAATTCCTTGAAATCCATTAATCGCATGAATTCCGTGAGTTCAATGAATTCTGTCACAGTATTGTGCACAATAATTCGACTTGACGTAGAACCGACCGACAACTGGAGGTGAGTCATGAGTCGAATTTTACGAGCCGACTAAAGTTTAGATTGAGTCGAATTTTTCAAAACCGATTCAGCCGATTAGATTGAGTGAAACTTTATTGAATCGCCACATAAGGCAAGTGATATATCAATCGGTTTTTGGATATAACCTTAAATTAAAAAACGATTTACAGAAGCAGAAAAAATATAACGGCAATCAATTTTAATTGTTTTAATTGTTCCTTGGAAACATGTCTCTAAAAATATCCCAAGTAATATTTGTCTTTTTGGTGACGTCATATATTTCTATCGTGAAAATTGGTTAAGCCGTTTTCAAAAAAATAATGTTTTTCTTTTAATTGTCCCCTCCATAATATGAATGGAAATTATTTATGTAACTATAAATGGAAATCACCATTTTTGCATTGGTATCGAATTCAACTTGGGGTTTAAATATATGAATTATTTAAGTGTCAGAAAGACATTTTTTGATATCACTTTTATATTGCATACATCAAATTCTTCACTCTATTCCCCTTTTTTAACGAATTTTTCTCCCCCCCCCCCCCTGTTTTCAAGAAAATTTCCCTTTTCCCTTCTCCCCTTTTTCCTTTTTTTTTTTACTTAAATTCGAAATGAATTATCAGAACCCAATAATAAAATCCAACTGTATTTAGACGTGAAGTCTACTATTATGGTTTTGGTACGGAATTCATCTCCTTTGGTTAAAAATTCTACTATTTAGTTGAAAATTTAATTTTGTTGTTAAAAATACAATTGTTTTCTTGAAAAATCATCTGTTTAATCAAAAAATACAACTACTTGGTTGAAAGTTGTACTACTTCCTTAATTTTTTTCTGGTTGAAGATTCATTTTATTGGATGAACATTAATCTTTTTTATTTGAAAATTCATGTATTTTGTTGAAAATTCGTATATATTGGTAGAAAATTAATCCTTTTGGTTATAAAGCCATTTTTTGCTTGAATATTGAACTCTTTTGTTGAAAATTGATTGTTTTAATAGATCCATAATTGAAACTGAAAATGCATCTGTTGTTTGGAAATTAGTTTTTTTTGGTGGAGAATGAATTTTTGTAACTAAAAATGTAACCATTTCATGTTTGGCTGAAAATTGATATTTTTAATTGGAAATTGATCCTTTCTAGTTAAAAATTTAATTATTTGGTTCAATATTTATGTATTTTGAAAAAAATTCTTATTTTTTTTGGTAGAAAATAAATCTTCTTGGTTGAATATTTATCCTTATTGGTTAAAAATGCAACTGCTTGGTTGAAAATTAAAATGTTTTGGTTAGGGATTCAACTATTTTTTTGAAAATTCTTTTTTTTTTGGTTCAATGTAACTGTTTTTTTATCACAAATTAAAATCTTTTATGGTTGGAATATCAAATATTACATGTTTCCTTCAGAATTGATCTTTTTTGGTTGAAAAATCAACTACTTGGTTTCAAGCTAAACTACTTTCTTAGATTTTTTCCTTGAAGGTTTATTGTATTAAAAATTCATATTTTTGGCGCCTGCCCGAATACTTCGACGTTTGCGCATGTATTATTAAAGTTAATCGTTCATTATTAATTAGAATAAATTAAGTTGCTCAAATTAAAAAGCGCACAAAATATTTAAAAATTTATTTTAACATTTAAGTGCCACCGGGCACTTGAAAATCCCATAAATATTTAACATGGGACATTTTTGGATTTTTGAAAAATTGGTCTGATACTTCAGGGTTTGATCAAAAATTGCCAAATTTTTCAAAGATTGAAGAGGAGTATCTGTGAAATAAAACCATATCAAAAAATTTGATTTTCAACTCCCCCTGACTTCCCCCCACAACGCCCCAAATGTGACCCAAAAATAAAAAAAATAGACTTCAACGTATTATTGTTAATTTTCAGCATTTTCTGCCGTATTTTTTAATACAAATGAATACTATTTAATAATTTGAATATCTCTGATGACTTTCCAAACAATTTTTGATTGTTTATATAAATGAAACTTATTAAAACAATTATTTTTTTCAATAAATCTGAAAAATAATCGTACTTTCTGAATGAAATATAAGTTGGTCACTGATTGGGGTGGTGAATTTTTTAAAATACATCATGTGATTATTTAAACAATTATTATTTATTGTTTATTTTCAAAATTTCTGAAAATCGCGCCAGATATGTCCACTTTTTTCAAATTGGTATACTATGCTACTTATTATTGAACAGTTACAGAATTTTGGTACTTTGATTCTGGTGTTGAACAAATTTCTATTTGTTTAAACAATTATTTTTCCCCAAAATGTTTTGAAAGCGGTATTTTCTGAAATTAAAATAATATTGAATGATTTTGAGGAGTGATAAATTCTGCTGAAAACATTATGTCATCGTTTAAACAATGAATTATTGTTTACTTTCCAATTTTATCCAAATTGGGTATGTGTGGCTTACATCTTTTTTGGCGTACTATTAAATAAATCATAAAAGTCACAATAAAATGCAAATTAAAAAAGTATATTTAATTTTGTATTCTTCATATTTTTACTATCTTAACCATGATTATACTACAAAAAAGTACACTTAATAATTAAAATTATGATTCAAGTTAAGACATTTTCTTCAAATAATATTGTTGAGGACGAAAATATAATGAATAAGAAATGTAATAGAAAATACAATTTTTAGAAATATTTTTTGGGAAAAATAATTCTTTTAAGAAATTCAATGTGTTTAAACAATTACAAAATGGTTACTGTATTCGTATTTTTGGGTTGAAAATTCATCTCTTTTGGTAGAAAATCTCTTATCGTTGAAAATTAAACTATTTTATTGAAAATTCATCTTTTTTTTGTTAAAAAAGAATGGAAGGTTGATGTTTAAACTAGTTTGTTAAAAAGTAATTTTTTGATGCAGATCATCATTTTAGTTAAAAATTCATGTCTTTTGGTACAAAATTCGTTTTTTTGTTGTTGAAACATAATGTTTGTAACTGAAAATGTAACTATCCTCGTTAAAGATTCATCATTCTAGTGGGAATTTTTTCTTCTTGGTTGGAAGTTTTACTGTTTAATTGAAAATTGATCTTTTTCAATTAAGAATTAAACTACTAATGGACTTGAACTATGATCAGGAGATAGGGAGATAGTGAATCACATGGTATTCAAGGGGTCGGTCTGATTTTGATTGAGAGAGCAAGACATCATGTCAATAGGCATGGAATAGTATCTATCATATTACTATAGGTACTTGCGATCATAGCGAAAAAATCATTCTACAAGAAGATATGATTGAATGGGTCGTAGTGCAACGTCATAGTATGGAAAGGGTGCTAGGTAATTTTTGGGGATCCAAAAACAAATAAAACGGAGACAGGTTTGTCAGCTTATGCTTTGAAATGGGAAAGTAGAAATAATAGTTAAAGAAAGTAAAGACAAGATCAAAGCGGAAGAGGAGAAGAAAATGCAAATCGACTTTGAAGGTAGCAAGTAACTGTTTTGAAAATTGGCGTTGATGATTATAAAAGATACTAGACACTTTGAGAGAATCTCCCAAGGAATTATTGGAAGGTGCAGCTTTAGGACAGCACAATTGTGACATAGAACACCGTACGTTGGAAAACTCAGTTGAAAGAATCTGTGCCTCTAAAGTTAGGGATATATTTAAGAGCTTGAATATTGCAAGGCTGCTCATGTAGATGGTTTTAACGCTGAAATGCTTGAATACGGTGACGAATACATACCTCACAGGTTGTTCCCGTTGATGAATCTATGTATCGGGATGGAAGAAGCTCCAGATGACTAGAAGAAGGCGATTATCGCCCCAATATACAAAGGAAAGGAAGACGAAAGCAACTGCAATAATTACAGAGGTATCAGCTTACTCAGTACCGTAAGCAAAATATATTCAAAAGCACTTATTTGTAGGGTTCATAAACTAAAAGAAGAAAATATGTGACACGTCCAATGTGCATTTATGCCAAAAAGATCATGTACGGATCAGATATTTAGCTTGAGACAGATCACAGAAACAAATTTGAGAGGAAATAAAAAAGTTTCCTGTGCTTTTGTTGACCTAGAAAAAGGGTTTCACAAGGTGGATAGAAGTAAACTTTGGAAAGTCCTGAAAAAGTACGGAGTCAATGGATGGCTCTCACAAGTAATAAAGACAATATATGCAGGTAGAAAAGCAAGTGTGAGGGTAAATGGGCAACTGAATGTTTGGTTCGATAGTATGCAAGGTGTTAGGCAAGGATGCGTTATGTCCTCAAGGCTATTCATTATATTTATGAAAGAGTATCTAAGAATGGCCTTCTTAGACGAAGAAGGTGTGGATCTCGGCACTGTAAAGGTGCGTGGGTTAGCGTTTTCAGATGATAAGGTTCTTATGGCAGAGTCAACCGAAGGGTAAATTGCAGCGTATCCAGAGGCAGACCGAGGAAAGAATGTTTAGAATGTGTGAATATAACCCTAAATAAAAGAGATATAAAAAGCTATAGAAACACAAGGTCTTGCATGACGACATGCATGGACGTGAAGAAAGCTAAAGAGGTATGCCAGATCAGAAAAGTGTGGCGACTAATTGCATTAGTAAAATTTCTAATGCGGATTTAGAGGGAACGACACACTTGAATCAAGTCAAATCTGAAAGTTGCTTGATTAGACGTTTCAAAGCTTAAATTATACTTACTTAATGTTTAGTTTTGCAGATATGGCTTGTTGATCTACAGTATGCAATACTTTTCTTTTTGGTTTTTGTTATAACCATTTTTAGGAGAAGGTCTTACCTTGATTTTACTGGTCGCTATTAGAAAGGGGGCTTTCATAAACCATGAGGCCCAATTTAGGCCACTTTCTAACTCTTCCACCCATGTAGAGAAGCGTGGGCGCCCCCCCCCCCCCTTGATATGAGGTGCTACGTGGTTGTTTCCTATTTCTTTTGAAATCGAAATTAAACAACAAATCATTGGATTTTGTCATTTTTTTAGAAACCATTTTGGGAAAGACACTTGATTTAACTTGGCTCGGTTGGCTTGGATCGACTTCAGGATTTCGCGCGCCATTTTCGAAAATAATTAAGCAATGCATTTCTTTCAAATATCTGAATGTCAAACTACGTGGCTCAAACTTGAAACTTCTTCCCCCATGTAGCCCAAAGTGGCCTTTCATTGCCCCCCATAAAGGAACCATGTGGTTAATGGAAGCCCCCTTTGGAAGTTAATTTATTTTTCCTAGGAAGGGGCAAGCCCTGATGTATCGCTTATTATTTTGCATGCTATTTACCTTTTATTTTTGATACATGTTAATATTCTCTCTGAAAGAAGACTTCCAGGAGCTTTTGTTTTATCCGTGAAAAATGCTGTGAAAACAATTCCCTTTTTTTGCATAATAACGCGAGATACGAAATGAAGTCTGAGGAAAGGATTGTAGCTTTTTATTGAAAGGTATCTTATAGACAATAAATGTTCATTAAAGTATGTCTGTCAAAAATCGAACGCGCAGCGTTCTTAATTACGTACGAAATTTAGAATATGAAGTTACAGAAAAAATGGGATCTGAAAAATATGTTTTTGTTGAAGTTTCATTCAAGAATTTTGAGTTTGAACAATAAATATCCGAGCGTAAAGAACGAGATCTGACAGAACATGCGTAGCGCTCCATGAGAATTTGTTTGAGCAACAGGCAGATTTTTGACCTATTGAGTATTACAAAATTTAGCTATTAGATAGATCTCTTTGGTAATCTTTCTACAATTTCTATCGTAATTGGTTCAACAGGATGAGCTATCATTTCCACTCTTTGTTTAATGTTTACGATGGGTTGAATGTGCTTCTTTTTTAAAAAATATTTAAGAAGAATTCTGGCTACAGCTGTCTTCATCTCCATCATGGCATATGTAGCACCTAAAAACGAAGAAAAAGGAATTTTTTATATGCAAAATATTAGCTTGATTTGAAAAGTCATTTTGATCCCTTGATTGTGTTAAAATATAAACCTATACAGTTTCTTGGTCCACTACTAAAGGGCATATAACAGTTTGGATTCCGTTTCGCGACTTCTTCAGGAAGAAATCTATCAGGATCAAATTTCAGTGGATCAGGCCAGTATTTTGCGTCGCGATGAACCTTTGCTATAGAGCAGAAAGCCGTGGAACCTTTCGGCAATGTGTAGCCTCCTGAAAAGCAAATGATTGTTTCAATAAATAATTAGACATTCACTACAAAAAGAGTCCCTAACAAATGAAACAATAACGAACCTATTTCAATATCTTGTTCTACTTTTCGTGTAACAAATGCTACGATGGGAAACAGTCTCATTGATTCTTGAATCACTCTTTCTGTATATTTCATTTGTTTTAAGTCTTCACTCGTAACAGAAACATTTTCTGGAATTACCTCACCATAAATATGATTCAACTCCTGATATATTTTTTCCTAAACCCAATCAGTTATCAATTATTATTTACAATGCTTGAATTCTCGATTGTGTAAATTGCCGAATTTTCAATGCCTCAATTGAAAAAGTTCAGTTTTGAAAATTTGAATGTTAATTGAAAAATGTATCAGTTGCTTAATTCCAAGTTCTTGTTTGTTAAATTAATAGAGCACTCCAAACGTAATTTAGTTGCCTGATGCAAGTTTTTCCTAATAAGTTTTGATATTTGTTTTATCTTTGAAAATTATTCTTTTTCAATTCTTCGCGGGGAAATGAGGTATTGCTGATGTTACCGACGGCCAAACCCATCTACCTGATTCTCAAACTGGTCGCTATTATTGTAAACAAACTCTGAGAAGTCTCTGTGAACGATGCAATGTAATTAAGGGAAATTGTTATCATTGTCTGTATTGTGACCGTTTGGGATGTAAAAGTGTGGTGCAGAGTTGGGTGGTATTTTAGGTTCAGATATGTTGCCGTCTTCGGAGTGAACGCTGGTATTGTGATCGTGCGGAGACTGACAGTGGTGTAGTGGTCGTACCGCCCATAGACGACGGTAGTGTGATTGTGCGGTGCCCGACAGGGTGTTATGATTGCGCGGTGGTCTGGTGTTGTCGCGTCATCGGTCGAAGTTGTGATTGAACATGAGTCTGAAATTTGAGGGTGAAAAGCTACCGACCTCCAGGGAATACCCTGGTCAGATTAGAAGGTGAAGGATAGAATACCTTTACAGGTGAGACGAGAGGAGCTTGGAGAGCACCTATATGACCTAAGGAGGGGTGAAGGAAGTCGGGATCTGCGAATACCAAGTAATCCAAGAACAGACAGGACGACGTTGTGGAAAGATAAGAGTGTTTGTGCTCGCGGAAGATCTTTCCCGACATAAATAGTTGAAAAACACTATAAGGATTGTGAATCCATTGGAATAAAGGACCCCGCTATATTTATATAAACTCAAAAGTGGTCTTGTAATTTGTCCAGCGCGCTTCTCATTCGATTCTCGAAAGTGGAACCGTCCCGGTTGGTAACAGCTAATTCGCTGGCATGCCGGAAGTAGTGTTCAACCAATCAGAATTCTTAGCAATCCAACCAGGATTGGTTGGCACTCTATTTTACAGATGTAACGTGTCAGAAGGTCGCAGAGTTATTTGCATATGGTTTTAGAGACAAATAAGGGGTCATCTACAAATTACGGAAGATGTTTTTCTGAAATCCTTAACGGTCCCCCACCCCCGATTGCTAAGATTTTATAAACAAACATAATTCATAATTATTCACAAAGGCGTGGGGGCATTTTACAATTGCACAACTTTGAAACTTCAGTATAAAGTGATTTATAATGATAACGCTTATTGGAATAAAAACTAGTTTAGTTCGCAGGAATTTCGGTTTAAAATTAATAGCGTTACCTGTACGTCAGGGTAGGATACCAGTACCAGCATTATATACTGAAGAGTAACTGACACAGTGTCATATGCCTATAATTTCACACAAATTTTTTATGTTGATTATGAAATATTTTTTGTATCATTTCAGAAATTAGAAGTTTACTTAAGAAGCACCAAGTATAATTACCGCCGCTATCATTAAGTTTACTTCGTCACAAAGGTCTTGTTCAGAGAATTTCTCTTTATCTCGTAGGTCTAAGAGTATGTCCAAAAATCCTTTTCTTTGATTCATAATTTCATCTGAAAGTTCAGCTGTTTATTAACCATATATCGACGCCTTCATTCCATACCGCTTCTGAAGCTATACAGCGATCAATCGCGACGCAGAGTTGTACACCGCCTAAACGCGACGTGGGGCGGTACAACGCCCAACCGCAACGTAGAGCGGTATGGAATAAAGTTCTCGATATTATTATTATTATTTGTGAATCGTATACTAGTATGTATTTTCATAATAGAATTATATTTTTACCCTTTTCAGCTTCATCAGGTTTTTCCAATTTAATTTTTTTCTTTGCAATTATCTGAAAAAGTGTTAAAAATTAATGTATTTCGATACGAAATTAGTTACATTCAATCTCAAATTCACGTATATTATGCTGTGCATTGCTTACGGAATGTGCTGTATTGTGCATCCAGGTGATGCATTTGTAAAAATCCTTGGACATTTTGGTTAGATTGAAAATTATGTCTGGATATAACCAAAATCTCAAACCTCGAACCATTAATAGTTCCGTGGTTCTGTTAATAATTTTATAAAGTACAATAAGAGGCTCAAGACCTTGTAAAATTCATCCGATTCCTACCTTACGGGACGTCTATAAACAACGTTAAAATTGTTTGGCTATTTTGACCCTCCCCCCTTGCATGGATGTAGCATAGCCGTTGCCGAAACATGGATTTCACATTTACAGGTTTGATGTACAGAACTAGATAACCAACAAAATTGGAATTTTTCAGGAGAGCAAAATAACATTCTGTAAAATCGAAATCACTATTTGAAGGTAGAACAAAAGTTCTCTTATGAGCTAAAGTGTTTCTGAGTTAAGAACAAAAAGTTTGATAAAAAAAGAGTGATCCAGTTCTGAAAAAGAAAATGTGGAACTTCACAATCTCAAAATGAGAGGAACCTAAAATTGGAACAGGTTCGGTTGCGGATTACGATAAAAAGTGCAATTTTCAGTTTAGACAAAAAATAAAAAATTACCTACAAATATTGACTTGCTAAATTGGGAGAAAGTAAGTGTGATTAGGAAAACCTTACTTATTCTATTTTTCAATTTATCAAAGGATAACAAAAACTTGCTTCCGAGATATGAGCAGGCTGAATAAGAATAAAAAAGTTGACATTGAAAAAAAAATTCTGTTCCGGGAAAATAAAGATTTTTTGTGACGGTATCGCACTGTAAGAGACGATTTTTCGCTGAAAGGTTTATGAAAAGAAGAAAGCTATATGTATCTTCATAAGTAGACGATAATAATGTTAAGAAATATCGTTTTTAATCGCAAGCCAAAAAGTAAATTAGAAAAAAACTTATAAAAGTGGCTTTTATAGAAAATGAAGATTTAAGATTTTAGTACCTTGGCGCTGAAAAAAGTGCAAATAGTTTGAATTAGGGGCGTTTTTTGAAAAAATAAGTAATTTATTATTTAACTGTATTTAGAAAAAGAGATTAGGCAATTAAAAAAAGGAGAAAGATAGGAGACCAGTACAGAGAGTCAGTTATCTGGTTTTGAATTAAAAATATTTTTATTCCGGTATACTTTTGGTAAATCGGGTTACTAGGTAGTGTTAGTGCTTGAGTTTTTTCATTCTATGAATACAGAAAGACGACGGACGCCATCAAAAAAGTAAAGAAAGGCTCAACAACCAACTTTTACTAGAGCGCATAATGCTTTTGTAGCAGATTGCGAAATTGACTGTTCTGAAGAGGAAAAATAGTAGTCTTTCAATTGCTGCAGACTGAGGCGACCAAGCTAGGCGCGGTGCATGCAACGTAAAATGAAGAACTTTTCAAGTCAGATATGATTGATGATGACATTGCAAAGAAATGAGAAGGTGAATATGACAACTAGACAACATATCTGACTGCAAGACTAAGCATTTATGAATTCTCAGTAACAAGTGATGTACACGCGCCGGCATCAGTAGCAGCATTGAATCCAGCGCCGAGAAGAACATTGAAACTACCTACGATCAAACTGCCAAAATTCAATGGAAACGTAAAAAAGTTGCTCCCATTTAGGAGTGTCTTCAAGGAAGTCCATAAAGATCTCTCGATGAGAATCGAAGATAAGTTCCAGCATCTAATTCACGCTACAGTTCCAGATTCTCCAGCACGTGAAGTGTTGTGCATTTTCGCACCAACTGCGGAAATTATAACAAAGTCACTACGAGTCTCAAAAATCGGTTTTGACAAGACAAAAAAAAAGTGGAGTTTTATGGTTGCGAATAACTGGGACACGTGCTACAAAATACAGCGGAAGGAAAACAGAAGGCATCACTCACAAGCGTCTATGACAAGCTGGAGCATACATTCAAGCTCATGACAAGCTTGGTGTAACGAAGGATAAGTGCGTCTTCTCTTCCATAGGAGGTTCTGCGTGTTTGTCAAAGGAAGGGGCAGTACAAGGCGACATATTTTGATGGCAAAAATGACACCAAAAATTGACTAGAGAAACTTCTGCAGTTCCTGCATAGGGAAGTCAGAAACCAGGAAAGCATAGACATGGCTTGGCAGAGACTTGGATTGTCGGCACAGGCCGGAAAAAGAAAGAAGCCACCACCCAAGACAACAGCCAGTGCACAGTGGGCCAGAATCCAAAATTCCTGGACAGAACCCCCAAAATCGAAATTTACCATTCGAGGTAAACTACTACGTAATTTTGTATAGATGGTATCAGTGCGCTTAAATCCGGAATAGCAGATGGTTTGATCGAATAGTCCACGGCTGATGCACGCTCAAAGTTCACCTCGTCGAGGAAGGCGCGCGACTCGAACGTATATCGACTTTCGTGCGCCTGAACTGAATCTGCAAAATGGAGAGTGATCCTGGAAATATGTACAAAATTTACTTCTGCTTAAAAGCAACTATTCCATGTTTTAGGTTAACGTGAATGCTTCGTGAATGTGACTGCTTCGAATTCTTGTTTTTATACATACGATACAAAAAAACATTGAAGGATTAGGTTGTGATCTGGCGAGATCCGGCTCAGCCTTTAATTGTTTTATGTGCGAAGAAGTATAAGAAATCAAATCGCGTGATCAGATCTTCCACTGTTTCCCCCCCTTTTTTTGCAAGAAGACATCAAGTGAAGTCGCTCGCGCGCTGACTAGGCCCGAACGCAGGTCTGCGTTTGGGCAATTTATTTATTGAGATTGTCTCAAGTTTGACACCAATGGTTTCTTAATTTGAAAAAAATTCATAAATTTAAGAAGACAAAGATCCATTTCATATGGTGTGAAGCTGTCTTCAATAAAAATACGATTCTTTATTTTAGTTATGTTTTGTCAATGAGTGAAGTAATTTGCTGGTATAGATGGACGTCTCCTATCAAAAATTTAATTGTGACTTTGTGGATCTTTTTTGGATGAACAATTTCGTTAGGTAGCATTCATTTGTGGCCCGTATAGTTTTGTTGAAAGATAGAATTATTTATTTTTGATGACATTTTTCGCGAATAAAACAAAAACTATGCGTGTTATCAAAAAATTGTTTCCAGAAAATTAATATAGCTTCTTTAAACCCACCCCTCCCACTTTCACCAATCGCAGTTTTTCGCGCGATCCCCTCCCGCACCCTAAATTTATAATTAAAAAAAAATGCCAGGAGTTCTTTCAAACTTTTAACTGGTTATCGCATTATCCGTGTGGATGTGAGTTTGGCAAAAAAATGTCAGTAAGGTAGGAATCGGATAATTGTTATATTATATTAACTTAAATAATGCCTATTTAAAGAGGTAAGCAAAATTAATTTCGTTATACCTGTTTACACATTCAGTATAATGTGTGTATAGTTTTGAGTCGGAAGTTTCCGATATGCCCATAGTACCTTCTGAAAATATAATAAGTAAATGATCGAATTTAAAAAAAATGCAACAAATGCGCATCAATAAAATATAATTATGTACCATTTATCTTACCTTTACTTACCTAAAGTAACGTTTAAAGAAAAAGATACCAAATAGGGGCCAACTTGGAATTCACCTCCATCAAGTTCTTTTTCCATTTTTTCTGTCATTGATTTTGCATGTTTATCGAAAATATGCAAAAATGTTCGTAGAGTTTGAGGATTAAAAGCAGGTTGAATTAACTTACGATGAGCACGCCATATTGGAACTAATGGACACAAAATAAAAGTATTAGAATCTTCAATGTTATTTAATTAATTTGTGTACATTCATATTTTTCAAAACATTTTTCATCTCCATTATATCTATAATAAAATATTATAATAAAATTTTCGCAATATTATTTTTCAATGAATTAAAATTTCTGTAAAATGACGCTGAATTGGACGGTTTTTGGTGAACTTTTTATTTTTATTTCAATTTTGTTATATATTGACTCTCTTAATCTCAGGGTAGCCGTAGGTCAGAAAATACCGGGAAATCAGGGAAAGGCAGGGAATATTATTCGTCAGGGAAGGCCTGGGAAAAGGTAGCGTTTTTCAAAAAAGTCTTTAAAAAGTCAAGAAATTTCTACCAGGAGAACTTTAAGTAACTGTCGAAGATAATAAATTTTAATTTTAATTTTGTTTTTTTTTTTATAAAAGATCACGTTATGTTAAAAACGTTATAAGATTAAAATTCTGGTCTTTGAAGTTTAAAGGTCAGGGATGATTTTAAATTGTTTTTAGATAAAATTTTTATTATTTGGTTGAATTAAAACAATTTTGTTGAAAAGTCATAACTTTTGGTTAAAAATTCAACTCTTTGGTTAAATATTCATATTATTTGTTCGAAAATTTAACTATTTTTATAGAAAATCAATTCTCTGTTGAAAAAATATATTTTGATATCAAAAATTCAACTATATTTTTTTAATTTATCGTTTTTGTTGACAAAAAAGAAATTAATTCTTTTTGGGTATAAATGCAACTGTTTGGTTGAAAATAATTCTTCTTTGGTAGAGGACTTAATTATTTTATTGAAAATTTGTCTTTGTTTGGTTGAAGGTTTGACTATTTTGTGGAATATTGATCTTTTTTATTTCAAAATTCAACTAATTGAATAAAAGTTGAACCACTTTGTTAAAAAAAATTTTTTTGCTTGAAGATTCATCTTTTTGTTTAAAAACGAAATAATTTGGTTTAAAATTCATTTTCCTTCCGTTAAAAATTATTTTGTTCGGCTGAAAATATAGCTTTTCCATTTTTGTTGAAAATTATTCGAATTTAGTTGAAAATTCGTCTTTTTTGGTAGGAAGCTAATCTCCTTGATTTGAAATTTCTTCTTCTCTAGTCAAAAATGCAAATGTTTGTTGCAAATTAATTTTTTGTTAAAAATTCCTATTTCCGATTAAAAAAATTACTATTTTGCCGAAAATTCGTCTATTGGCTTGCAAGTTCAACAATTTGGTTAAAAATTGATTTTTTTAAATAACTTGACAAATTGATTTTTTGGTAGAAAACTAATTTTCTTGCTTGCAATATTACATATTACTATTATCTTATTACTATTTGTCTATAACTATTACATTTTTTGTTGAGAATTTATCTTTTAAGGGTCAAAATTCAATCATTCAGTTGTAATTTCAACTATTTTGCCAAAAATTAAATTATTTTCACGTGAAGTGAACTCGTTAGTTAAATATTCAATTATTTTGTTAAAAAAAACTTGTTGTGTTAAAATATCAACTATTACATTTTTCGTTGAAAATTTATCTTTTTGTTAAAAATTCAACTTTTAGAGTTGGAAACTCATCTTTTATGGTTGAAGAGATATCTTTTTTGGTTGGAATAAATAAATGAAAAATTTGAATTTTTTAAAATCTAACCTAAAATGTAATTGTTTCATATCGTTCATGAGAGATTCTATCTTAAAATCTTTACAATGTTAAAATCCGAAAAAAGTCAGTAACTTCGGAAATGTGTTGTTTGGGCTACCTTGAATCATAATTAATGAAGTATCAGCTAATAAATTACTTAAGAAAATTTTTTACCTATTATTAGTTGTTTTTGACATTTCTTTGAATAATTTTTACATTCACACTTTACAGTTTTTTAGCAACAAAAACAAAGGTTCTTCAATGCTTTTTATATCAATACTTTGCCTTGCTTTTTGATCTGCCGTCAAACTTACAAAAACTAAATCTGATAATTATGAAATCTTAATATATATCTAAAATTTTTAACGGTATTTTTTATTAGAAATATGATGATGATACTACATTTGTTTCGAATATGAAGGTATCAAAAATTTCGTTCGTTGTACACATATGTGTTTGCATTTATTTATATGTACGGGAATTACCTGGAGCAAGAATCAATGCATTACCCAACCAGGGCCGAGCGAATTTGTATATAGAAGCTTTCTCCATGCTTTTCGGACTTGCTAAAAGAGTCTTAAAATAACAATTAAAAAATTAATGAAAAATAAAATAAAAATTGTATAGTTTTATATTTACTTTCAGTTGATCCGGTTCGTAAATTCCAACAAACAATTGATTGCCCACCCACACTCGACATGGCGAAGCATATCGTTCACCAATATCCAATAATACATCGTGCGCAGCTGAAAAAAAAACATAATTTTTGGTTAGTATTTCACATTTTAAGCCTGTAAAATTGCAATTACACTTTCGAATCAGGCAATTTTCTCAAATCTCTCTGGCCTTAAGGAAAAAATTCTCATCGTTAAACTACACTTTCAAATTTTATTATTTTAAATAATTTTCTGTAAAAATGAAGCAAGATACTAAAAACAAGAGAGGGAGACTCTTCATGAAATTCCCATCCGTGCACAATTTTTGTTCTCACATTCCATGGGCATTTATCATCGTTTTCGAAGCAGACGAATTTTTGTTTGACAATTTTGATAATATTGTACGTTTTGTGTTTTGGTCTAAATTAAAAAATAATCAAACAAAATTAATTCATTCAACATCCAAAAAAACCTTGCATTAATATTTCTAAGACAATTAAAAATGGCCTGGGGGGGAGGGGGGCAAGCATGTAAAAGTTGCCCGTAGACGTACACGGAGAAACTCTTCGTTGTGAAATTTGGCATTATATTTACTTTTACAAGAGTTCGATGGCAATCTAGGATATAGTAGAGAAAATAGTATAAATTGCTACAGCGATACGAAGAACTACATTTTTATATCAATTATAAATATACTCCAATTTTAATAATTGCCATTTAGAGTTGGAAAGAAAAAAATATTCAATATCAAGTTGAAGAAAGGAAAAAGTGATATTCACAAGTTGAATAATAAAACCGTAGCTGCAATAACTAGCAGTTTAAATAACATAAGTTGCAGAATAGGTTAGAAAGATTATCATTCGTAACAGGAAGGTACAATGTGAGGAAAAACACTCGAATGTAGTGCCTTGCGAAAATTTTCATTTAAAATAGGAATTTCAGTGTCAAATTACGTCACATGCGCCGATGTTCATGAGGATGATCAAATTTCTAAATCTCTTAATTTGTTTTATAACGAGAAAAAGTCTCCGTTCTGCTGCTCCGGAGACCTGCGTTTGATTTCCGCCAGCGCGGCTTTCTTCTGACACGATTTTTCGATTTCAGCTTAAAATAAAATAATAATATCTAATTGTATGATGAGTGCAACTGTAATACATATATATTTCGATTTCGGTTTTGATTCCTTCGGAATCGAACCGGAGGGCCTATGGCAAAGCCACTGAATGCGTCCTCAGGTTGCGGATAGATGGTTCCTGTACCAAGGGTTTTGCTGAATATGGTTACAAAAATTAATAAGCAGTTGCGGACAATTATCCAGGGATGGTCCCGAAGGAATAACCCCCAAACAGAGTTGCAACAACCGTGCCGAAAGCTGAATGGCATCTGGGTGAGGAATCTTGAACGGTGACTCTGGGATACAGTGTGACCTTTCAGAGCATGCAGCCTTATCCTTGCATGCGTAGCTCTACGAGGACGGACCTACCCTTTCCTTAGATGCCAGTGGGGACAACAATGACACCACCAAACCACCAAAAAATTCTAGATGCGGTTTGAAGCGATCGAACTTGCAGGGCACCCGACAATGGGTCGGCAAACAGTGCCGAACACCCTAGAGTTCGGGGTGCAGGAAATAATTTAGATGGAAACACAACGACGAACCGACGTAACGCCAACCTTGAGTGGACGAACCAACTCAAAGATGACTTGCTGGACTGCTACGATGCCAGCTTTGTTTCTTTGGTGCCAGAAACACCCAAATCTTCAGCACGTTTTACATCAGTCATTACAAAATCAACGTGCCTACGTCTCAAAAAATGGATATGTGCGCAGAGTGCTTCCCCAACCACTGCTAAAACTAGCTGCAGACGAAGATGAGGAAGCAACATTGAGACCAACCACGGAAAGCAGGCACCTTCTGAGAGATGATCGCGATTTCGGGACGAGGAGGAACATTGACATGCAGGTTCCTTCTCAGCCTCAAGATCTGGCTAAAATGCATGCTTTTCTTCGTGAGGATATCTCGGAGGTGTACGACCTCTGGACCATTGATTGTTCAGTTTATGGTTCTGCGAGAACTTTGATTGAAATCGATGGCTAAAACCGACGATGGATCGAAAGACCAAAAGACGCTTGCATCAACTGCACGAGAAGATTGGATGGGCATGTCATTTCGCCCAAGAACTGATGATCTACAATCACAAACTGAACAAGTCAAAGCTGCTGACAATCAAGCAGAATATTGTTGACAAAATACGGGTGTTATCTAACGCAAGGAGAGTGATACAGAAGAGGGAGAGGTGGGTCAGGGAGAATCAACAGTTTGACGCTGACCTATGGCGCCTCTTTAGCGATCTCCCTGTTTCTGTGAAAAATCGACCAAAGCCCAAAGAGGTAGGAAAAATTAGAAATACGCATAATGAACATAGGAAGAATTTCCTTACCATTGTGTTTTATAAACTTCACATTCTTTTATAAGGATTATAAAAACTTTCTTTTGGTACGACTACAATTAGTTAATCATTTATTATTATTCTCCAATAAACTCAGTGACTTCACAGTTTAATATTAACAATAGTAATTTTCGAAATAGTGACGCTATATCCTGGCTTGCTGGTGCCTTAGTGTAAATATAAATATTATATAATATCAAATTTTGCAACGAAAAATTTGTTTGTGTATTGATTTCATTAGATCACCATAGATAAGCACCCATGTTACATGAAATCCCTCCAAATAATAACATTGAAATTTAATTTTTGGGAGAGCTATGGAGGGAACAAGTGAAAAAAGGTATTTTTTAACAGCTAAATCGATTTCCACGATAGAAATATACAGGGTGTTCTAAAAGTATGAGAGCAGCCAAATATCTTGGGAGGGAACCATTTCCGGAGAATATAACAAACATAATGCCTGATCGAATGGTGAACTTGACCTGGACCATGAGCTTCACGGTCATTTCAAGGTCAAATTGATTTTTTTTTAAATGGAAACCCCTATTTCTGACCCCGGGAAATGAGAGCGGGAATTTTACGTCCAGATATGACCTTGACTAATAAAAAACTTGACCTTGACGATGACCTTTACGATAATTTCAAGGTCAATTTTCTTTTTTCAAATTCGAACTCCTGTTTTGACCCCGGGAACTGAGAGAGGGGAAAATTTCACTTCCAGACATGACCTTGACCAATCGAAAATTTGGCCTGGGAAGGTCATGGCAAGTTCAAAAAACTTATAGCAGGATGACTCAACTGTATACATTTTTGAGGAAAATGTTCTGGTGAATGTCCTGGTCAAAGTCAGGGTCAAGGTCACCAATTGATCGGGGGTCGGAAATGCTTCAACTCTTGGGTTAGATATTTTCTTTAAAAATGCATGCCAGTCGATTCATTCTGCTGTTTGTTGTTTGGCCTTCCTATGACCTTCTCGGTCAAATTTTCGATTGGTCACTGTCATACCTGGACGTAAAATTTTCCGTTCTGTCATTTCCCGGGGTCAAAAATAGGGCGTTCCGTTGAAAAAAAATCAATTTGACCTTGAAATGACTGTGAAGTTCATGGTCAAGGTCAAGGTCACCATTCGATCAGGCGTTAAAAATGCTACAACCTTTGTGTTTAAATGTAACCTTTGTGTCCAAAAATGGTTCCCTTCGAAGATATTTTGCCGTTTCCATACTTTTGGAACACCCTGTATAACGTAGTCACTAAAAAGACAAATATTACTTGAGATATTTTTGTAGAAATTTTTTCAAGGAACAATTTTTCTTCCTCGTCTTTTTTCACATCTCTTTTTTGTCCAGAAAAACTGCGAAATTCGTTTTTTTTTTCTAAATTAGAACAGGATTGTTAAAAAATAGCCCGGAAAAAAATTTTCTTTTTTGTTGGAAGATAGTTGTCAGACATTCCAGGTACAAAATCAAGGAAAAAATATTTAGTATTTGCACCTTTGAGTTGTCATTTCGACTGAATTGTGAGAGTAGTTTCAAAAGTAGGACACCTTATCAAACTTTTGAATATTTTTGTTGAGAAATACTAAAAAAAATCGCGAATATTGAGTAACATTTTAGTTAAATAGAGTAAAATTAAAATTCGTATGTAAATTAAACAAAATTACCAGAGGTATCCTTTCCAATAAAACTGAAAGCATTTCCCACAATAGGTAATGCCTTCGGCCCAGGCAATTTGGCAGCATGGTTATAAAATTTAATATTTTTTACGTAGTCGAAGAGCAATAATAGGATGAGACTTAAAATAACGATGAACAAATACAAGATCACAGCCATTTTTACGAATCTGAAGAACTGTCCATTGCGAGAATTAAAATAAAACTGAGGGCTTTCCCACTCGAGTGGCTTTTATACATATGAATGACGCTATGAATATAATTACTTTCTTTTTATAATTGGCGTCAGGGAAAACGTCAGGAATATCAGAATCTATAAGTGATAATTCGATTTTAATTAAATTTGATAAAATTTTAGTGCTATATAAGAGATATGTTGGGCCAAAAGGATTTTTTTTTTAAATTTTGGGATCTACGCCGTATTAAGTTTTTGGGCTGGTTTTTTTTATTAATTGGCATTTCTAAGAACCGACTATTGAATTCAATGAAACTTAGGTACTATAAATCTTAAATTAATAATTTCGAGATTTTGCCCGAAAAAATTCCAAACAAATTTTGTATTCAATTTTTCGGGAAATTCTCCCCTTTTAATTTTTTTCAATTTGAGATAAAACTATTTCTCATGAAATCATCTTTTATTTAAAAAAAGGTGATTAAAAGCTGCGCTGTCAGTCTCGTCATGCACAAACGATAGAATTTGAAAATTTTGCTCAGCGTGGCCTATCATTAATATTTAGGGTTGTGTGAAATAAAAAAATTGTTGACTTGTTATTATAATTGTTATAAACAAGTTCTATTCACAAACACTGAACATTATGGATTGATCATTTTCAAAGGATAATTCGTCATTAAAATTATGTACTTTTATCGACAAAGTGCTACTTGATCATGAAAATATGTTTCCCAATAATATTTTCCAGTTATAAAAACAAATTATGTTAATTAATTCCCACTGTGATTACTTGAAATCAACAAAAAATAATTTTATCTCTTCATTGCCCTTAATTTATTTTTCCAGCGCAATTCATAATTTAGCAAGGGAAATTTGTCATTTAGTGTTATTTTTTAATTTTATAAAACAAACTGTATAAAAAATTGTCGAATGTGGACATTCAAAATCAACAAGAAATAATTTTTTCTCTCGATTGTCCTTGAATGAAAGCGTCAGTCAGTGTTAAGGACATGATGTTACGCCTGTAAATGTTTACAGGGATCGTTTTTTTACATAATTTGTTTCTAAATTTAATAAATAATATCAAATAATATGTCTTCAACATCAGAAGAGCCTGTTTCATTTTCTACCGATGGTGCCTGTGCAATCTTGTATTTTGCGAACGCAAAATTAATTATGTAACAATAAATGGTCATTCCTCTTTTTGCATTGCAATCGAAGTTAACTTGGAGTTCAAATATATGAATTATTTAAATATTTATTTGAATTTACCGATAAAAAATCAAATATGCTAAAATAATTATAATTTGTGATTGCAAATGCGTGACGAACTCAGATAACATTTATTACGCTTCCTAATGATAAATTTGAACAAATTTTTTCAATTTTTTGAGAGGCGACAATGCAAAGGTACAGTTCAATAGTAACAATAAGTTTAAAGATCACTTTCATACTTCAGATTTTACACTCTTTCCTCTGTTTCTCTCTTTTGCCCTTTTTTAATGAATTCTTCTTTTTTCTCCCTGTTTTCAAGAAACTTTCCATTTACTCCTTTTTTCTCGTGTTTTCACTCAAATGCGAAATGAATTAATAAAAGCCAATAAAATCCAACTATTTTTGCATAAAAGCTTCTACTGTTTGGTTGAAAATTTGATTATTTTGTTGAAAATACAACGGTTTTGTTAAAAAATAATATTTTTTAGTCAAAAATTCAACTCATCGGTTGAGAGTGGAAATACTTTGTTAAATTTTTTGTTGGTTAAAGATTTTTTCTAGCTAAAAATTTAACTATTTGGTTCAAAATTGATTTATTTTGTTGAAAATTCGTATTTTTCGGTAGAAAAGTAATCTTCTTGGTTGAAAATGTTTCCTTATCGGTTAATAACACAGCCACACAAAAAACATATTTTTTCGGGTCTGGAGGTCAGACCATGCTTACTATATGACGGGCCGAGAGTAAAAGCGGTGTAGAATTAGTAGAGGAGCGAAAGCGAATTTGAAAAGCTTCAGCGTAACAACGGTTTGAATGAGCGTCAGAGGGAAAGCGGATTGAAATACGTTAAGGGCAGAAACGGCTTAGACGCCTAAACCGTTTCTCCTCGCGGCCGAAACTCAAGCCGTTTTTCCCTGTAGTCTCGTGGAAACAGTATCTCCAGTACAGAGGCTCCAGAACGTGGGATTTTTCAGCCCCCACCACGTTCCCATCTGGGAGCAAAAATGCAAACGTAGCGTGTCGGTGAGACGGCTCTGTTACGCGTTCCGTCGGCCATCCTCGTGTAAAGCCGAAAGTGCACGAGGAACCAGTGCCTCGGGCCGAGCTCGCTCGAGTCGGACTTCGGAGTCGCTCGACTTCACGATTCGGTTTCGTTGGCTTGTTGGCTATTACGAGGTTTCGGTTGATTTTTGTTTTCAAAAATTCACACCTAAACGAAAGACTTCAAATACATGTAATGAAGTCTTGAAATATTTAATGATTATGTCTTACAGGAATGTATATGGGATTTGAAGGTTAGGTTAATAATATCTATCACTTTCAAGTGGTTTCATTTTTTATTATTTACGTTTTATTTTTCAATCGATTTTAAATATTGCAAAGTTAGAATGATAATAAATAATTATTATTTTCAATTTATTGAATTAATCAACATTTTTACTATGTACTTACCTCTGATAATTACCTTTCTTTTCATGCTATTTTAGGCTATAATCACAATTTAGTGGATTTTAAGAGAAAAAGCCGAAAAATTATTAACTTGACCTCATATGCTTTCCTAATATACAAAAACTATATAAAACCTTCAATGTTTTAAAATATTTATCTCAACATTACAAAATTTATTTTTTACACTTTTATTTTAATTGTGAAATAATTGTAATTGGAAATTAATTGTGAATAATATTGTAAAATAAACCTTGAAAATTTATTTTATAAATAAATATCTCATGATTTTTTACGGGCAAAACAATTTTAAAGGTAAGTCTTTGTAGTATTTTAATAACTAATGCACATGTTTTCAAAATATTTTTCCTTGATTCTGCCCTCATAGGTTCAAACATGGTACAAAAAACCATCGTGAAATTTCAAATGAAAACTGTACTCTGTATAAATTAATTTTGAAAATGAAACATATTAATACCTTTTATAAATATTCTTAAATTTTATTTGAATATAATACACATTCATTTTTATTTAAAAAATTCTTGTAAATAGTTGGTCATTTTTTTAATTTTACGACATTTTTGTACCATGTTTGACCTAAGGGAATAGATTTCAGGAATGAAATTATAAAAATATCTCAATTAGTTAGTGTTTGGTTGATAATTATATTTTTTGTTGAAATTTTTATTTCACATATCTGAAATATTGAAAAATTTTGTGAAATTTGGTCAAGAATCCTATATGAAAATTATATTTATATATAAGCTTATAATGAGCAGAAAAAAAAAAGTTAAAAAATAAACAGTTATTCGAAATTTTTATTTTGCACACAAAAATATTTTTCACCTTAAATTATAATTTTGTTGGAATTTTTCTTTTTTCTTCATTAAAAAATTTTTTTATTTGAAAATTTATTTATTTGGTTGAAATTTCATTCTTTGAAGGTTGATTTCAACTGTTTTTAATTAAAAATTCGAATTTTTTAATTGAACAAGCATTCACAACATTTTTCGTTGAAAATTCAACTTTTTAGTTCAAACTTATATTTTTTGTTGAAATTTTGATTGACATACAGAAATATTCAAAAATCTTGGAAAATTTTCTTAAGAATCTCAGGAAAATTATATTTTACCTACAACCTTAACAATAAATAACTTAAAGAATAAATAGTTATTCGAAATTTTTACTTTGTATTAAAAATTATTTTTTGCCCTAAATTATAATTTGGTTGTAATTTTCCTTTTTTCTTGGCTAAAAATCGTTTTTACTTGAAGATTTATTTATTTTGTTGAAAATTCATTTTTTTATTGTTAAATTGAACCGTTTTTTATTAAAAACAATTTTTTTTTAATTGAAATAGCAATTATCACATTTTTCGTTGAGAATTAATCTTTTTTGCCTGAAAGTTAACCTATTCGTTTGAAAATGTTTTTTTTTGTTCAAATTTCAATTTAAAATATCTGAAATCTTAGAAATCTATCACTTTCAAGTGGTTTCATTTTTTATTATTTATGTTTTATTTTTCAATCTATCTATACCATTAAACCATTTCCCTTTCAGGGTAGGCGTGACACTACCCGATTCGGGTAGTGTTTCTAGGTTTTTCTTGTAGTTATAAATAACTACAAGTGTGGGCTCACCACACCCACGATGTGCCAACAGCACTCAGTATTCTCGAATGGTCACCCATCCAAGTACTAACCGCGTCCAACGCTGCTTAACTTCAGTGATCTGACGAGAACTGGGTTTTTCAGCGTGGTATGGCCGTTTTAAAATCGATTTTAAATATTGCAAAATTTAAATGATGATAAATCATTATTATTTTTAATTCATTAAATTAATCAAAATTTTTACTGTGTACTCATCTCTGATAATTACCTTTCTTTCCATGCTATTTTAGGCTACAATCACAGTTCTTGGGATTTTAAGAGAAAAAGCCGAAAAATTATTACTTTGAACTCATATGCTTTCTTAATATATAAAAACTTTATAAGACCTTCAATGTCTTAAAATATTTATCTCAACATTACAAAATTTAGTTTTTACAATTTTATTTTAATTGTGGAATAATTGTAATTAGAAATTAATTCTGAATAATTGTAAAATAAATTTAAAAAAATTTATTTCGTAAAGAAATATCTCATGATTTTTAAAGGACAAACCAATTTTAAAGGTAAGTCTTTGTAGTATTTTAATAACTAACGAACATATTTTCACAATATTTTTCCTCGATGCTGCCAGGATAGGGTCAAACATGGTACAAAAAACCGTCGTGGAATTTCAAATAAAAACTGTACTCAAGAAATAAACAGTTATTCGAAATTTTTATTTTGCATACAAAAATATTTTTCGCCTTAAATTATAATTTTGTTGAAATTTTTCCATTTTCTTCATTAACAAATTTTTTGATTTGGAAATTTATTCATTTGGTTCATTAAAATAGCAATTATTACATCTTTCGTTGAAAATTCATCTTTTTTGGTTGAAAATTGAACTGTTTAGCTAAAACTTATATTTTTTGTTGGAATTTTGATTGACATACGGAAATATTCAAAAATCATTGAAAATTTTCTTAAGAATCTTAAGAAAATTATATTTATACCTATAACTTCAAAAATAAATAACTTAAGGAATAAATAGTTATTCCAAATTTTTATTCTGTATTAAAAATTATGTTTTGCCTTAAATTATAATTTGGTTTTAATGGTGGTGTGGAAATGAGTTTTATTAAAAAATGTGTGGGATTTTCTAAAAAACAACTGCATGAATTTCTGACCTTTCTTAATTTTATTTTTTGAGTGTATTTGAATTTTATTCAGTTTTAGGAAAAATCATTTGAAAGGCAAGTCTTCATAGTATTTTACTAACTAATGAAGATATTTTTATAATGTCATTCCTGAAATCTATTCTCTAAGGTCAAACATGGTACAAAAATGTCGTAAAATTTAAAGAATGACCAACTATTTACCATAATTTTTCAAATAAAAATCAATGTGTATCATATTCAAATAAAATTTAGGAATATTTATAAAAAATATTAGAATTTTTCATTTTTAAAATTAATGTATACAGAGTACAGTTTTTATTTAAAATTCTACGACGGTTTTTTTTACCATGTTTGACCCTAGGGCAGAATCACGGAAAAATATTCTAAAAATATGTTCATTAGTAATTAAAATACTACAAAGAATTACCTTCAAAATTGTTTTGTCTTTTCAAAATCATGGGATATTTCTTTATAAAATAAATTTCGTTGAATTTATTTTACAATTATTTACAATTAATTTCCATTTAAAATTATTTTAGAATTAAAATAAAATTGTAAGAATAAATATGATTATGAGTTTTCTAAGATTATTGACAACAATTTCGAAATATTTTATACATTTCAGGTATTTCAAATTAAAATTTGAACAAAAAAAAACATTTTAAAGGGAATAGTTTAATTTTTAGGCAAAAAAGGTTAATTCTCAACGAAAAATGTGATAGTTGCTATTTCAATAAAAAAAAATTATTTTTAATAAAAAACGGTTGAATTTACCTTTAAAAAAATAAATTTTCAAGTAAAAACGATTCTTAGTCAAGAAAAAAGGAAAATTACAACCAAATTATAATTAGAGGCATAACATAATTTTTAATACAAAATAAAAATTTCGAATAACTATTTATTCTTTAAGTTATTTATTTTTGAGGTTATAGGTAAAATATAATTTTCCTGAGATTCTTAAGAAAATTTTCAATGATTTTTGAATATTTCTGTATGTCAATCAAAATTCCAACAAAAAATATAAGTTTTAGCTAAACAGTTCAATTTTCAACCAAAAAAGATGAATTTTCAACGACAGATGTAATAATTGCTATTTTAATGAACCAAATGAATAAATTTCCAAATCAAAAAATTTTTTAATGAAGAAAATGGAAAAATTTCAACAAAATTATAATTTAAGGCGAAAAATATTTTTGTATGCAAAATAAAAATTTCGAATTTCGGGCAGCATCGAGGAAAAATATTCTGAAAATATGTTCGTTAGTTATTAAAATACTACAAAGACTTACCTTTAAACTTGGTTTGTCCTTTAAAAATCATGAGATATTTCTTTATGAAATAAATTTTTTTAAATTTATTTTGCAATTATTCAGAATTAATTTCTAATTACAATTATTTCACAATTAAAGTAAAATTGCAAAAACTAAATTTTGTAATGTTGAGATAAATATTTTAAGACATTGAACGTCTTATAAAGTTTTTATATATTAAGAAAGCATATGATTTCAAAGTAATAATTTTTCGGCTTTTTCTCTTAAAATCCCAAGAATTGTGATTATAGCCTAAAATAGCATGGAAAGAAAGGTAATTATCAGAGATGAGTATACAGTAAAAATTTTGATTAATTTAATGAATTTCTAAGATTTCAGATATTTCAAATTGAAATTTGAACAAACAAAAAAAAAAAATTTTCAAACGAATAGGTTAATTTTCAGGCAAAAAAGATTAATTCTCAACGAAAAATGTGATAATTGCTATTTCAATTTAAAAAAATTATTTTTAATAAAAAACGGTTCAGTTTAACAATAAAAAAATGAATTTTCAACATAATAAATAAATTTTCAAGTAAAAACGATTTTTAGCCAAGAAAAAAGGAAAATTACAACCAAATTATAATTTGGGGCAAAAAATAATTTTTAATACAAAATAAAAATTTCGAATAACTATTTATTCTTTAAGTTATTTATTGTTAAGGTTGTAGGTAAAATATAATTTTCCTGAGATTCTTAAGAAAATTTTCCAAGATTTTTGAATATTTCTGTATGTCAATCAAAATTTCAACAAAAAATATAAGTTTGAACTAAACAGTTGAATTTTCAATCAAAAAAGCTGAATTTTCAACGAAAAATGTTGTGAATGCTTGTTCAATGAAAAAATTCTAATTTTTAATTAAAAACAGTTGAAATCAACCTTCAAAGAATTAAATTTCAAGGAAATAAATAAATTTTCAAATAAAAAAATTTCTTAATGAAGAAAAAAGAAAAATTCCAACAAAATTATAATTTAAGATGAAAAATATTTTTGTGTGCAAAATAAAAATTTCTAATAACTGTTTATTTTTTAACTTTTTTTTTCTGCTCATTTTAAGCTTATATATAAATATAATTTTCATATAGGATTCTTGACCAAATTTCACAAAATTTTTCAATATTTCAGATATGTGAAATAAAAATTTCAACAAAAAATATGATTATCAACCAAACACTAACTAATTGAGATATTTTTATAATTTCATTCCTGAAATCTATTCCCTTAGGTCAAACATGGTACAAAAATGTCGTAAAATTAAAAAAATGACCAACTATTTACAAGAATTTTTTAAATAAAAATGAATGTGTATTATATTCAAATAAAATTTAAGAATATTTATAAAAGGTATTAATATTTTTCATTTTCAAAATTAATGTATATACAGAGTACAGTTTTCATTTGAAATTTCACAATGGTTTTTTGTACCATGTTTGAACGTATGAGGGCAGAATCAAGGAAAAATATTCTGAAAACATGTTCATTAGTTATTGAAATACTACAAAGACTTACCTTGACAATTCTTTTGTCCATAAAAAATCATGAGATATTTATTTATAAAATAAATTTTGTAAAATTTATTTTACAATATTATTCACAAACAATTAATTTCCAATTACAATTATTTCACAATTAAAATAAAAGTGAAAAAAATTAATTTTGTAATGTTGATATAAATATTTTAAAACATTGAAGGTTTTATATAGTTTTGGTATTATTAGGAAAGCATATAAGGTCAAGTTTATAGTTTTTCGGTTTTTTCTCTTAAAATCCACTAAATTGTGATTATAGCCTAAAATAGCATGAAAAGCAAGGTAATTATCAGAGTTAAGTACACATTAAAAATGTTGATTAATTCAATAAATTGAAAATAATAATTATTTATTATCATTCTAACTTTGCAATATTTAAAATCGATTGAAAAATAAAACGTAAATAATAAAAAATGAAACCACTTGGAAGTGATAGATCTTATTAACCTAACCTTAAAATCCCATATACATCCCTGTAAGACATAATCATTAAATATTTCAAGACTTCATTACATGTATTTGAAGTCTTTCGTTTAGGTGTGAATTTTTGAAAACAAAAATCAACCCGAACCTCCTAATAACCAACAAGCTGGTCTACACAGCATGTAACAGAGCCGACTCACCGACACGCTACGTTTGCATGCGTCGCTCCCAGATGGGAAAGTGGTGGGGGCCGAAAATTCCCATGTTCTGGATGGGTTGGGACTGTGGGTAAAAGCGGCTTGAGTTCAGACTGGGAGCCAAAGCGGGTTGAAGTCCAAAACCGTTTTTCCCCGCGGAATAATTTCAGTTCGTTTCTACTCTGACGCTCAATCATTCCGTTTTCACTCCCATACTTTTTTCAAGTCTTCTTTGCGTTGACACGAAAACTGAAACCGCTTCTCTTCTGCAACTCATTTTGCACCGCTTTTACTCTCAGCCCGTCATATGTTTCTGGGGTCGCTGAATCCGAATCCGAAGTCCAAAAAACCCCAGCACGTCAGGGTTCTAAGGTAACCTCAAAAAACCTCACAAACAATTTTGTTCCGCGTCTGGAGGTCAGACCATGTTTTTGGGGTCGCTGAATCCGAATCCGAGGTAAAAAAAACCAGAACGTCAGGGTTCTGATATAACCTCATAAAACATCACAAAATTTTTTTTTTCGAGTACGGGGGTCAGACCATGTTTATTATATGCTTTTGGGGTCGCTGAAAAAATCGTCTCTTTCTGACGTCCCTAGCGTGCTGGAGTTTTTCACACCACGGATTCGGATTCAGCCACCCCAAAAATATATAGTAAACATGCTCTGACCTTCGAACTCGGAAAAGGATTTCTTGGACCTCGGATTCGGATTCAGCGACCCCAAAAACATATTATAAACATGGTCTAACCCCCAGACTCGAAAACAAAGTTATGAGGGTTTTTGAGATTATGTCAGAACCCTGATGTGCTGGCTTTTTTTACCTCGGTTTCAAATTCAGCGACCCCAAAACATACTATAAACATGATGATTTTGAATGAAATTTACAAAAACGTATTTTTTTTTCTTATGGCAAATACATTTTGAACTTCACAGGGCTTGCGGAATATCTAAATATCATCAGAAAAAATGCATTTTTTGTTGTCTATTCAAACAAATTTAGGGGCGATATGCACAAAAATTCGAAAGAAAATTTCAATGCATTTTTGCACCACCCTACAGTCGAAAGGTTTGCATAAGTATTAATTGAGGCATGATTTAAAGATTTCAAGGGCTTTTTACAGATTAGAGTACAATTTATGGGATTTCGAACAATTTCTTAAACTTCATAAGGATTTCAAAACATTTTATAGGATTTAAACGGTGTTAAGGTATTTTTAATGATTTTAAGCGATTTCAATAGATATACAGAATTCTAAAAACGTTATAACAATTCTATAAATTGCAGAGAATTTCACAAAGATTTAAGGTATTTCGTAAGATTTCAAAGATTGGAATATCATAAAAAATATTTCGGTTAATATGCGGCTTGAAAGAATTCCCTTGATACGAAAGATTTGAAAGGATTTCATAGGATTTATAATTGGTTGGGGTAATAAAAAAGATTCCAAGGGATTTCAGAGGATTTCCAAGATTTACAAATATTTCAAAAGATTTTTGAGGTTGTAACGTGTAGATAAACTCTACCATTCCTATGAGCAAGTCATGCTCACTATAAGACAGTATATACAATCTTTGAGTAATATGCCATAGTATAGTAACGTCTAACAAGCCATCCCACGCGCCGAAGATCCGCACAAAGCGGAGAAAAAGAAGACCCGTTCTATGGGCACGGAGTGGGGACTATCAGCCAATCACGGCATAGCTCGCTCGACCTGGAAGAACAGGCAGTTCAACGCGAGAGCGGTCTCGAGGCTCCTAGTGAGTCAGGCTGCGTCGACTCCAATAGACCAGATGGCCACTTAGGAAAGTAGTTGACTTGCTTGTTTTAGATGGCTCTGATGTCGAATTTCAGAAAAGTGGGGGGAATCTATGGGGGATGGGGTACTGTCGCGCCAAGTTGTACACGGGTACACTGTCGCGCCATATTGTACAGGGGTTGCATGTGATTGTAATATTAATAATTACTTTAGATAAGGATACAATATTAATATAATATACTTGAATTTCAAGTATTTTCGACACTGCATTGTATGTCGACTTTGGAGATAACGATAACACTGGCATTGGCAGATGCGTCTAGTAATTTGACGTTTTGCGCCAAGTTTGACGCTGCCATGGGACTCCACCCTTATTCATTTTAGAAAGGATTAATGCCAAATCATGCAATATGGCTTCCCAAATGGGTGCAATAGCTTACATTGATTACATTTTATGTCACCTGTGCTACATTTGGCATTAATTCTTTCAAATTACCTTTAAAAATGTAGTTTTAATTTTATCAACACAATCAAAACAACTACGTGTACATATATATTCACTGAAACATGCGCACGAAATTGCAGTTCTCTTGCTTCTTGTACGCGGCGCATCGCTCACTATATGGTGCCACGAACTTTACATTGAGTCGACGCAGCCTGTAGTGAGTGAATGGTTAGGACAGTGCTCCCAACGCGGGCACCTTGCACTACTGCGCATGCGATGCATGATGCGGTTCATTGGCTGCCGTTCGCGCGCTTATTTGAAATGTTGAAAAATACCATTTTTTTGTTTATTATTAATAATCAAAAATAATTTTTTTAACATGTTCAAGTGGTACATGGATGGTTTTTGATATATTCTGAGCATTAGGTTTAAAAAAATTAAAAAAAGATTACATTAAATAACATGATATTTTTTATTTTCGGAATATTCATTTTATTTTTTAACCGAATGCGCAGAATATATTAAAAGCCATCCACGTACAACTTGAACATGTTAAAATATAATTATTTCTAATTATTAATAATAAATTAAAAAAATGGTATTTTTTAACATTTCAAATAAGCGCGCGAACGGCAGCCAATGAAGCGCCTTATGCATCGCATGCGCTATTAAACAGCTCTCCTCAGGAGCTCGAATCCTTCTACAACAAACAACAAAGAAGAAGAAGGATTCGAGCTCCTGAGGAGAGCTGTTTAATAGCTTAGTGATAGATTTTGTGTGCGGTACCTTAGACTTAACGATGCTCTGGATTAAAGTACTGTAAGTAGAGTGGGTTTTCTTTTGGATAGTTCAAGTAATGTTGTGACGTGCATTACTTGAGACTAAATTTCTAATAGTCTAAACTTTGTCTTTTTTACAATTTATTTGCACATATATATTTTTTTAATCATGTCGTTTAAAGTCATCCTCTCCAGGCAGCTTAGAAGGCAATGTTAACTTTCTAAGGGGTTATTGAGATAGCCCCCCGGCTTAGGGCTCGTAAGAATAGTATGGATGAGGAGTTATCCTAAGAGTTTGATTTCTAAATTTTTAGAATCACACGTTACACTCTTATCTCTGGGGAGTAATCGAGATTACTCCCTTGCTTTATGAGATTTCCTTGCTGATAAATTATTTCAAAGAATTAAATGAATAAAAAATAAAGCCAAGTGCTCACCACTGAATGTTCTCAGTCTTTTTTTTATAAAATGGTTTGCAGCACGGATTCTCTGGCTTACAATCGATGATTGTAAGACTGAGATTTGTCAG
>CAKNYM010048269.1:0-41716 GCA_932195095.1 Andricus curvator
GGCATGCCTCTTTTAGTCATCTTGATAGAATGGTTGGATAACGATTGACGAATCTACTGTAATTGGTTAATGTGAATTTTTTGTTTCTAAGCAATTGCAAAAGTTTGAACTCCATAGATATAAGAAATTTCAGGGTCGTAAAATTTCCACATTCATTGTCCAGGAACGTTTGTTGGTTCCATGATGCGTTCACATCGTATCAGTTTTTAAAATATAAACCAAAATGCTGTCAGGCAGACAAATTTTTTTTCTCGTATGTCGATAGTTTATCTATTATCTGAAGTATAATTTGAAATAGTTTTCATATCGTTATCATTAACCTTCAGGTATCGCACATACCGAGGTAGAGGCATTTTTTTGCGTTTAAACTTATTTGTATAATAAATAGATTCTTCAGTTCATATGCAATAAATGCCCGTATTTGTTTATAATTATAATCCAAATTTTAGGTTCAGGAAGAATCAAAGGAAGCACCTTTCAAAAAACACCCAATACGAAATTGATATTCCAAAAAAACATGTATTTCTCGATTTCCTTCAAAATCATTTAGTTATTATACATTATTTACTTATTTATTCAGTTATTATATATTATTTACTTTATGTTGAATAGACTAAAACATAAAGTTGAGTAAGGAAAATATTAAAGGTTTTTTTATTAATTTAAAATAGTTTTCCAACGAATTCTTTTAGATGGAAAAGAAGCAAGTTCATTGTAATTTTCGATCGTTTTGCTATTATCTGCAATACGCGTCAAACTAGTTTAATATTGTTATCACTGTCATGAACACAACGCAAATACCTAGCTAGACATTTTTTTTTACGTTTTAAACTTGCATAACAAAGAGGCAATTCATAACCGATTTGAAATTTTAAAAGATCAATTTATTTGTTTCAGAGAGTAGTTTCAGGTATAATATATACCATATACATGTATATCAAACTCTAAAAAGAAGGTTATCTTCAAAGTTATCTATAAGTTCAGTAAATTTCACCAAATTTAAAAGAGCTGCCAATTTCTCATTTTCATGTTCAGCGATCTTGCCTTTCTCTAAAGTTATAAATCTTTCAAAAATAAATCTTTCATTCTCTCCACATGCCGGAACCATCTTAACCGATTTCTTCCCCATATGCCAATCGCATTAAGTTTACTCTTATCCTTTTCTTGACAGGTCCATGTCTTGCTACCGTATAGCACAGTCGGTCCGAATACAGAATTATGTATTGCCATTTTAGCTTGATTGGTTATAATTTTACTTCTGAGAATGGGCCTTGCTCTACCGATAACCTTCTTACCCTCCTTTAAACGCCTATCTAACTCCCCATCTATCTTTCCGTCACTAGTGAATAGGCTACCAAGATATACGTACTTATCAACTTGTTCTATTCTCTCATCATTTAAGACAATGTGGCATATTGTTTTCTCACTCTTTCCTTAAAACACCATAATTTTGGTTTTATTCGCGTTATTTTCTAGGTCCATGCTCTTTATGCTTGTACTCAGTCTGCTCAACATTCTTTGTAAGTCTTCGATTGTTTCTGCCATAATAACCTTATCATCTGCAAACGCCAACCCACAAACTTTCACTGTCCCGAGATCCACACCTTCTTCGCCTAAGAGGGCCATTCTTCGGCTCGTGTCCATGTATGTATACCATTAAGCCATTTCCCTTTCAGGGTAGGCGTGACACTACCCAATTCGGGTAGTGTTTCTAGGTGGATAGTTTTCTTGTAGTTATAAATAACTACAAGTTTGGGCTCACCACACCCATAATATGCCAACAGCACACAGTATTCTCGAATGGTCACCCATCCAAGTACTAACCGCGCCCAACGCTGCTTAACTTCAGTGATCTGACGAGAACTGGTTTTTTCAGCGTGGCATGGCCGTTGGCATGAATAGAATAAATAGCCAAAAGGACATAACGCATCCTTGCCTAACACCTTACATAATATCGAACCAGTCACTCAGTTGAGCATTTACCATCACACTCGCTTTGCTACCTGCATATATTGATTTTATTGCTTTTAGGAGCCATCCATTGATCTCTTACTTTTTCAGGACCTCCCAAAATTTACTTCTATCCCCCTCGTCGAATTTTTTCTTACTCTCAAACTTTTTTCTGTGATCTGTCTTAAGGTAAATATTTGATCCGTACATGATCTTCCTGGCATGTTTTTTGTAGACATCTGATCATTATTAATTGCAAAGAGAAACAAAGTTTAATGAATTCCATAATTTCCATTTCTGTCTATGACCTCTTGCCATCTTTTCACCAACTTCATTATACCGCCTGCGTAAAAAGTCTGGGGCTTCTCGATGAAAAACCGAATTAGGTGATTTTTGACACTCTTATCAGTGAAGGATGTTCTATTTAGGGAAGTTTGTAACGATCGGAATAAATGGAAATCAGACGGTGCTAAGTCAGGTGAATATGGAGGATGAGGCAAAACTTCATACCCAAGGCTTAACAATGCTTTCCGGTAGTCAATCCAGGCCATCGATAGACAGCGCTGGTAGGATGAAAAATTCTATCATTCAGGATGGCTGTGGAGACCTTATAGAGCGTGTTCAGACAAGTCAGATTGTTGATTTAGAAAGAAAAAAAAGAAATGTTTGATGGAGATTTGACACTCAGGGGTTCTTTTGGGGCTGAGGAGTGCTAAAGAAAGCGTCTTTACACTAAGGGGTGATTTTTGGAGCTGAGGAGAGCTAGACAAAAATATATTATACTTAAGGGTAATTTATGGGGCTGAAATGTACTGAACAAGCAGATTTTATACTTATGGGTGATTTTTGGGCTGGTGTGAGCTTGATCAGTGGATTTTACACTTAAGGCTTATTTTTGGGGCTGGGGAGATCTGGAAAAGGGGATTTTATACGTGGGGGTGACTACTGGATCTGCGGAGAACTGTACAAGGAGAATTTACGCTTAGAGGTGATTTTCGGGGCTGGGGACACAGCTGTCCCAAATTCAAAAGTTGTATCTGCATTTTTGATGAGTCACTTGTCACTTCATCAAACTTTAGAAAAAAATCATAAAGGCCTTTCTTTCCGTTTGGGTTTATGAACAAGCATTTTGAAGCATGATGTATAAAATAAAGATCCATAAACATGAACGACAAGGAATTTGGGAGCTAGACAGGGGTGATTTAGAAGGCTGAGGATAGCTAGAATAGGAAATTTAACACTTAGTAGTAATTTTTGGGGCAATGAAGTTTCCATTAGGAAGTAATTTTTTAGGCTTGAGAGAGCTGGAACAGTAAACTTTATACTTGAGGTAGATGTTTGGGACTGGGGATAGCTAGAAAAGGGAATCTTACACTTAGGGGTAATTTTTGTGGCTCTGGAGAGGTGGACTAGTGTATTTTATCCTTAGGGGTCATTTTTGAGCTGTGCAAGGAGATTTTAGACGTAAGAAATATTTTTGGAGCTGTGGAAAGCTGTGCAAGGAGATTCCAGACGGGAGGGTGATTTTAGGGGCTGGAAAGAGCTGAACAGGGGTGACTTTTAAGGCTGGGGAGAGCTGGACGAGAAGATTTTACACTTGGGGATAATTTTTGGGACTGCGGAGAGCTGGAACAATACATTTTATACTTAGGGGTGATTTTGGGACCGGGGTTTGCGGGAGAAGGGAATTTTACACCTAGTAGTAATTTTTGGATCTGGGTAATGCTGAACAAGGGGATTTTATACTTATGGGTGATTTTGGCGGCTGGGAAGAGCTGGTCTAGGAAGTTTTACACTTAGGGGTGATTTTTAGGGCTGCAAAGAGCTAGAAAAGGCGGTTTAGAGAAAAATTTGTGCTTTTTGGAATACTGTTGCACTGGTAATTCAAAACTTTCAAATTATCTAATAAATTGTGGAAAATATCATAAATGTTTTACGTTAGTGTGTTTCGCTGGTAATATGAAATTATAAAGTTTCGAAGAAGACTTACAATTTCTAAAATGTTTTGGTTGTATTAGGTTTTTTTTTGCCGAAATTATCATTTTTAAACTAAAATCAACATGAAAATTCCCAGTTTTAAACAATTTAGGTTTTTCGGTTTTGTTAGCGTTTTTACCAGAAATTGGCATTTTGAAACAAAAATTAGTAGATTTTAAAGGTTCATAATATTTGAAAAGTTTCAGATTATATTCGCGTCTTTCACAGAAAATTGTTTTGTTTTTAAGAATCGCAATGAATAACCCCAAATATTCTCAGTGTCAATTTTCCGAACAGCAACAAGAGTATACGATATTATTTTACGCATATGGAGAAATTGAATTCTAATAACACGGAAAAACAATAAATATCGTTAAATATTTTTTGATTTTGAAAGTAGGTCGCAACGGCTGTCAGAATATTCTTACAGTTTCATTAAATTTCATTATTGAAAGAAAATTATTTTGAAATAATTTATTATTATTCATTATGATTCAAGAATCCTATCAAACTGTTCATGAAAATTTGAAGGACATATAGAATGTTTCCAAGGAAAGATAATCGATGTCAATAGATTGTCGGCCAATTTTGTATAAACGCCCTATGTCAGACTCGTTGTGATAAGAGAAAACCAGAATTATTAGTCGTTTAGATGTGCAAATACAATCGCTAAATATAATTGTTAATGAACTGGTATTGTTCTTCGTGAGAACGTGCTGTAAGTATTTTTCCTTTCTTTTATTTTCTTGATACGCGCTTTCATTTTCTCACATAAAAACTGTTGCTGAATAAACCGACTCAGGTCCACGTGGAGTATGCGGGTATAATTTTAATAAATTCATATACAGAACTTTCTGACAAAGACTCTAAAAAATTTTTGAGTTGATTTTTAATTTGGGAAACCTTCTGTAAAGTAATTAATTATATTTAAAAACTAATTAGCAAACCCGAGGAGGCATTAGAGATAATTTTTGAATTAGCAATCACCACGTACAAAATTCGACGCGTGACGTAATAAAGTAACAAGACACTTCATATATTTTAAAAAACAAAGTCGTCCTAAAATTGACTAAAATTTTCTGTGAAAAAAACGAATGCCTTCAAACTCTATTTGGATTCGAGCCCAGGATGTTTCATCTTTCCGACGACTGCTCTAAAAAACTGAGCTACTATGGAGGGATCCAGCCCACCTTTTCTCACAGAAACCTTTACACTTAAGTGCCGACATTTTTGAACAAATCTAAGTCTGCTTCCAAATAAAGACGAACAAATTGTGTTTGAATAAGAGAAATTCAAATGTAAAAATTTTTATTAATAACTAAATTTATATATTTTACAGCTATGCTCTAATATGGATGCGCATAATAAAGATGGACGGTCACAACTCAAAAACCCGCGAGAATGTGCCAATGTGTTCTCTTTGTTGTCCTTCGCGTAAGCTACGTTATAGTATAAGCGAATATTGAAATAATATCTAATCGTAATTGTACTTATTCCTTCTGACAAACAGACAAGCAAACACTATTAGCTCCAAGTTTTTCTGAGTATTATTGTAATATTGATTGTAATATTTTAGATGGCTCTACAAAATATTTCGCATCGGATTTGAAAGAAATTTGGAGATGAAAGACCTTTATTGCTGCTTGGAAGAAGATTCCAGCAAAATCTTAGGAAATTACATGTCTAATGCTTGGCATAAGGAAGAACAGAAAATGAACGCGAAAACAATTAAAAGGCCTAGTCTGCTAAGAGTACTAGTCAAAAATTACGGAATACGATGTATCATCCTAGGTCTCTGCCAAGCATTTAACACGTTTTTCGTTAGGTATTTTTTGTACTAAGGTTCAATCCGCCAACATTACTGATCCGAAAAAAATAATATACTATTCTATTGTTTTCTATTAATATTTTTCTACTTAGAATTACCCAAATGCTGATACTTGTTAAAGTACTCCATTGCTTGCGTAACAAGGACGAGGTGCCAAATACTGAGATTTATGGCTGGGCCTCAGGTTTTATTATATGTCAGATTTTAGACTGTGTTTTGCAACAACATGTGAATCAAGGATTGCAACATTTGGGAATGAAACTAAAGATCAGCTGCACCAGCCTTGTATATAGAAAATGCTTAAAAATACCCAAGGCCTCTCTAGAAAACAATGACACATCAGTAGGTCAGGTTAGAAAGTAAATTTATTAGCTTAAAAGCTGATGTTAAATAATGAAATTAAGTATCTAATAATTCAATTATTCATTTCCCACAGATCACTAATTTTTTAGGTAGTGACCTCTCCAGTTTTAGTGACAGTCTGTTATTTCTTAATTACTTGTGGATTGGACCTATTCAAACAGTTATTATTACACTGATACTTTATCAACAGATGAACATCTCTAGTTTTGTAGGCACTTCTATTATTTTATTGCTTCTTCTTTATCAAGGTGAGAGAAAAGAAAGTAACATTTTCAACGGAAGAAGAAATGATAATATTATATGATTTCAGTATACTCTGGAAAGTGGGTAAAAAATTTAACACTGAAAGTTTCCTTGAGGACAGATGAGAGACTTTCACTCATGAATGAAATAGTCGCTGGAGTACAAGTAATTAAAATGTACGCTTGGGAAAAGCCCTTTTCTCAATTAGTTGACGAAGCTCGAACGTAAGTAATTATTGCATATATTGTACTAATTAATTTCAGGTCATTATACATATTTTAAAAACAGGAAAGAAATTAGCGTGATGAGGAAAATACGCTTTATAAGTTCCATTACTAACTCTTTTTCGACTTTTGTTCCTCAACTTTGCATTTTTTCTTTCGTATTATTTTACGTTCTGTCAGGAAATAACATTTCAGTAGAAAAATTCTACATGGTTACGGCCTTCTACAACGAATTAAGAAGCAGTCTAACCAACTTCTTTACTCAAGGTAAACATCTGTATTAAAAATATTTCTTGACTGTTCTTGTAAATTTAATTAACTTTTTTTTTGTAAAGGTGTCCAGCGTTTGCTAATGATACAAGCGGCTATCAAGCGCCTTGAAAATTTTCTAATGCTTGAAGAAACACAATACTGAAGAAAACAGAATATTGATGAACAAGATACGAACTCTGAGAGTGTAATCCGAATAGTTCGAGCTTCAACAAAATGGTCAGCCCGTGATAAGAAAGATACATTACATAATATAAACCTTACAGTTGAACGTGGTTCCCTTTCTGCAATCATTGGAAAAATTGGTTCTGGCAAAAGTAGCTTTCTCCATGTTATACTCAAGGAACTTCCACTTGCAGAGGGTACTATTGAAGTGTTAGGAAAGATTGGATACATCAGTCAACAACCATGGGTATTTGCTTCATCCGTGAGGCAGAATATACTATTTGGTCTTCCAATGGATGACAAGCGGTATGCAGAAGTTATCACAGTTTGCCAACTGAAACAAGATTTCGCTATGTTTCCATTTGGAGACAAAACTCTTATTGGTGAAAAGGGAATAACACTCAGTGGTGGTCAGAAAGCGAGGATTAATCTCGCAAGAGCAGTATACCTTGATGCTGATATATATCTTTTAGATGATCCACTATCAGCTGTTGACCCTCAGGTGGGTAGAAAAATATTCGAAGAATGTATATGTGGATATTTCAAGGGAAAAACAAGAATGCTAGTGACTCATCAGCTGCAGTATCTGAAAACTGTGGATCGAATATTGGTTTTGAATAATGGATCAGTAGAGATGGAAGGAACTTTCAACGAAACAAGCTCACACAGTTCGGAACTGGATTCTGTGAAAATACGGAGAGTTACAGATGATATTGCTGATGATGTTAAACGAAAATCAGAGTCCTGCGTCAGAATAAACTCTAAAGATGCGGATCCGGAAGAGGTTCCTGAAGATCGAATAGTTGGAAATATTTCCAAATGGATTTATCTGAGTTATTTTAAAGCAGCCCAAAGTTTGTGGATCGTTCTTTTAGCAATAGTCTTAGGTATCACATATCAAGCTGTTGCCACCAGGGCAGATTTTTTTCTTGCAGACTGGGTCAATAGAGTAGATGAAGTGACAAACAGAACTTTATCAGGTGATGTCGATAACATGTGGTACATTCGGACGTACTGTTTATTTACTCTATCGACTATATTTCTTGGAATTGCTTTTTTCCTTGTACTGTGTGAGATATCTGCAAGATCGTGTCAGAATCTACACTCTCGCATGTTTTACAGTATTATGCGCACTACGATGTCGTTCTTTCATGAACACACCTCTGGAAGGATCTTAAACCGGTAATTCATCAAACTGCACTCAAATAGGCCATAGACTAAGTTATTTTTACGATTATACAGAATTAGTCATATTTTTCTAATTAGGTTCTCAAACGATATCGGTAATACTGATAAGGAATTACCATTGGTTATTCAGGATGTTGCATATACCGTTTTATTTTTGGTCTCAGGTATAGTCGTCAACTGTTTTGTCAATCCGTGGCTTGTAATTCCTAGTATCGCCATTCTTTTAATGTTTTATATGTTGCACTCTATCTACATGAAAACTATGCGTAGTTTAATACGCTTGGAAGCTATAAGTTAGTAAAATCTTCATCTTTGAATTTTAGCCGATAATCTAGCGTCTTGGAAAACACTTATTTCAAATCTAATCTTGAAAAGCTGGTTTTATTTTAAGGCCGATCGCCAGTAATTAATCACGCTAGTGCTACTATGCAGGGCATCACTACGATCAGAGCATTCAAAGCTGAGCAAATTTTGACTAATGAGTTTGATAATTATCAAGATCTTCATTCATCAGCTTGGTTTATCTTCTTTTCTGGTTCAAGAGCATTTGGTTACTACATACACTTTATCTGTGGTTTTTATGTGTCGCTAATAATGTGTCTATTTGTCTATGTAAATTTAAACATATCAGCCGGATATGCAGGTTTAGCCCTATCGCAAAGCAGACTGTTCTCTCAAAGCTTGCAATGGGGTATCAGGAGATTTACAGAAATGGAAAATTATATGGCATCTGTTAAGAGAATTATTGAATACACTGATCTGTATGAAGAATCTCCTTTGGAAGCCAAGCCAGTAAATAAACCACGACCTGAGTGGCCTTCGGAGGGTTGTGTGGAATTTAAAGATGTTTGCTTAAGCTACAGTCCAAAAGGGGCGATGATTCTTAAGAATCTAAACTTTGTGATATCCTCAAAGGAGAAAGTAGCTTTCGTTGGTAGAACGGGAGCCGGAAAAAGTTCTTTAATCGCTGCTCTTTTTCGTCTAGCGCCCTTGACAGGAGAGATCTATGTAGATGGTCTGGCAACTAGTAGCTTGGGCTTGCACGATTTACGATCCAGTATGAGTATTATTCCGCAAGAGCCTCTACTGTTCGCTGGCACTATTAGACTGAACTTGGATCCTTTCTACAATTACTTAGATGATGAGTTGTGGCAAGCCTTGGCAGAAGTGCAATTAAAGAATTACATTATGGGTCTTGATGGTGGACTTGATGCCAAGATATCTGATGGTGGATCCAATATCAGCGTTGGCCAACGTCAACTTCTTTGCTTGGCACGTGCCATTATTAGGAATAAGAAAATTTTAGTCCTTGATGAAGCCACAGCTAATGTTGATTTAGAAACAGACGAGCTGATTCAGAAAACTATAAGGGTAAAATTTAAAGACAACACGGTTTTTATTATTGCTCATAGGTTAAACACTGTGATGGATTGTGATAAGTTTATCGTGATGGATTCCGGCTCTATTGTGGTGAGTCTTATTAGAAAAAGTTTGAGTTTTAAAGTTAGAAATTTTCAATTGTTATAGTATTTCAAGGATTATTTTGATGAATGTTATATATAATCTTGTAATTTACATTGACAGGAATTTGGTCATCCTCATGATCTCTTAAAAAGTAAAGGATACTTATACAACATGGTACAACAGACTGGATCAGAAATGTCTATGGTTCTCACGAGCATATCACAAAATGTAACAGATGATTTTATATTAAGAATATTTTCTTTCTCGAATTAATTATAACCCTTCATGAATCTTATTTTTCCAGTGTTATGACATTGATGCAAAGCAGATTAAAGATGAAAGTAGCTAGATGAGGGAACATTTGGAAAATTGCTCACAAAAAGCATAGTCTTTTACTTTTTCGTCGTCACTATAGGTCAGATCACCCCAAATTTTGGCTGAAATCATAGGATGGCGTTCAGAGAGAAGAAAATATTTATCATTTAGCATACAGTTTTAAGTTCTTCAAGCCCGATTTTCATATACCTACATAAACATTGTCACATGTTATTTTATCGGGTTTAGCGAGAAGAAAATATTTATCATTCAAGGGGACTTTCCTATCTATCACGTCCTCTCAAGTTACCCTCTCTTTGAAATTTGAAACCAAAAAACCCTCTTGCCTCCGTGTACCACCTTAGTATGATTCGAAAGATCAGATATTACTTGTCTGCAGTAGAGATAACAAACTATGCATAGAAGTTTGTAATTGATATATCGGATTCTTGTACTTTTCCTCATGTTTATTATATTGAATATATTACCATTTGTGTACCTTATTCCACAAGTGGGATATCACGTACAATCAGCAATAGGTGATAGAATGCAGAAACTAATACATTTTAAAATAATTTTGTAATATAAAATTGTTTTTCAATTTTTGTTTTCATGAATCTTTAAAATAACAAAATGACTGAAACATCTTTACAATTTCATTAATTATAATGTGTACTTCAAGCCTGACATGACCCGTTTGCCCGTTTTCACTTGGAGAAACAAAACTTGCTTTAGGCAGTCCACGGAATTAGCTGACAATTTTTATTCGGAGGTTTTTGTGGCCGCTGATTACGAATCTACTCATAGAGTCAAAAATTGATAATAGCGGATCCACATGGATGCAAAATTTTTAATCTTCCAATGGATTTGGCTAAAAATGGTTACTCGGGGCATTTTAGGGACACTTATTACACATGCGAGGTCTAAATTTAGAATTTCGGTATTTTTTTAAAGAGACATTATCGCACCCTGATTATAGTGTCGCGAGAGGACTCTTTATGTTTACGAAACACAATAACATTATTGTAGCCAATTTGAAGGCGTTTAAATGTGATGATAAATTTATGCCTTCATAAATGTAATCCAAATTTTTTTGATTTAGACGTTGTATTCCTAATCAGCAAACCCAAAAACCCCTCAGTAGAATTTTTAGCCAAATCCGGCGATATTTTTCAATTTTGCCGCCATATTGATGATTCGATTGGCATTCCCAGCAATCTTTTCTATCTGCTACATATTTACGACACATCGCTCCAGGTAGGTATTTTTCCTGATTGTTAAAAAACACAATAATTCACCCTGTCGCTAAGGTCCCCAACCCATATTCTCTGAAAGACTTTCGTCTAATCTTGCTATTCTTTACGTCATCTCTAAACCCTTTGAACGGATAGTCCGCAAGTAGCTCTCCATATGCCTTGATAAAAGCAAATTGGATGATCCAATGCAATCGGGCTTACGGGCTAAGTACAGCACGAAATCAGTAACTATTAGGCTTACGGTTGAACTTACGGTTTGCATCATATTCGCCAAATCGATTTCCTCAGGACTCTACCTTGGCACCTCTACTATTTAATACCTACTCTTCTAACTGGGCAGCAAGCTCAAAAATTTCAAACGTCAGAAGTATGCGCACGGTTTCAAGCCTTATCTATCAGGTCTTATTTCCTCATCAAAAAGGTTGCTTGATCAAGTGCAGGAGGACATCGATTGCGTAGAGCGTTGGGCTCGTAACAACGGGCTTCGGATCAACCCCAAGAAAATTAAGGCTATTATTATCGGGCCTTCCTCTTCCCGATCTACAGAAACAATCGCGAATCTTCTGCCCCTCTTGATTTGTGGCCTGGAAATCGAATTATTGGAGGTGGCTAGGGACTTGGATTACATACTTGACCGTACTATACTTTCCTGGAAAGATTCATTCATTATACAATCATTATTATTTCAAAAAAGACTTTTAGAGCACTCCAGTAACTAAAAAGGAAGAAGGAATCAGTTGCAAGACCTACACGGATCCTCCTAATTAAGAGCCTTTATCTAACAATTTTTTACTTTAGGTGTATCGCTTACGACGATATAACGAACGAACTTAACAACCAACTAGAGCGTTTCATTTATAATATACCTAAGCGTGGGCATATAACATCATACAGTCAGCGTGCTGTCTTTCTTAATGTTGCTAAGAGAAGACCTTTTTTATGGGTAATCTACTATACAAGCCGTGTATCACCTGGACTTAAAAAGAGCCTTGGTAACTTAGGCGATAGCACGTCAGGCCACTAGTCGACTTTGAGAAGATTCGGAAAAAAGTTAGCGATTAGAGGCTCAATGCTGAGGAGACTATCGCTAGGTGTTCACTGGTCGATTTCGAGTAATGAGCACACACACACGACACTTACATAATACACCAAAAAGTGCATTAAATATGTGCATCTGACTGATGACCTCTGAGGGATCGCTTCATCCACTCTAACCTGGCCATCCCTCTCTACAACCTAGCTAGGGAGGCTGCCAGATGGCAGAGTGGGTGAGATTCACTTTGCTGTGCAAAGAGGTCTGCGTACTTCGCTGTGTGATAGAGTAGGCCTGGCATCTAAAAGGTATATTTTCAGAACCAGAACTCGGTGAAGTTGGCCAAATTCGATGCATTGTCTTCAGAATAAACACGGGTGTGACACAATATGCTTCATAGCTTGGGCGCCAGGGGGGGGGGGGGGGCTCACGGACTTTCCGACTAACTATTTTCCCCGAAAGTGTCTCAGCATTTTGTTGGCACACACAGGGATGCTTTTCAGGCTATCAACCAGTGAAACCTTGGCACCTCCAAAAGCGCCGATGATTAAGACGATAAGCTTGACAGAATATTCCGGGTATAACCGGCGCAACTCCCTTATAAGGTCCTCATAGCTCTCCTTCTTTTCTTTCTCCTTGGCTGTGACGTTTTTGTCAGCTGGTGCCGAAAATTCGATATCGAACATGGTTCGTTTCTCGGAGTCAAGGAGAACTATGTCAGGCCTCGAGTGCGCAACAGAAAAAATTGTCGAGAATATGAAGTTCCAGTATATGCGGCACTTCTCATTTTCGACAATTGACTCTATTTCCCTAGGAGCGTTTAGCGGAGCAGTATTTGGGCTAATGCCGTAAGAGTGACAGAGATGGTAATAAAGCACTCTTAGTGCCGCATTGTGCCTTTGGATGTAGGTCGTTCCCGCATGAGTTGGACAACTAGATGGTATGTGTCCTAGATGTTCGGGGTGTGCAGGACACGCTCTGAAGCTATCATCGGGAATGTCTTGGCTCAAAATGTGGCGACGGTATGCTAGAGTGGAAATGACACCGTCTTGAGATCCCAAAATGAAACCCTTCGTGCCCGACTTCAATCCGGGTGATTTAAGGAAAGCAAACGTTAGCTCATACGACATCGACTGATCTTCCACATTTCTATGGAAGATGCCGTGCATCCTCTTGTCGAAGAGCTGTTCGCGGAAGTTTTTCTCCTGTTCTTTCTTAATCCGGGCCTTCAGAAGTGAGGATTCAAGATGGATATGATTTGATGCGTTTTGCTCACCCCTGATATTGAGGTCAAGGCCGAGTGTTTCAACAGTCTCCTCCGCTGCTTTGTACAGAAACGTCCCTTTGCCCACTTCTTCGTGTTTCCTGACCATTTTAAGAAGAGGGTCTTGTCCATTTGCGACAATATGTACTGTACCCAGAATAATCCTGTTGTGAAGACATTCAAGATTTAGTTTTCCGCGACCACCTTGACGGCGTGAGATGTAAAGTTGCGGAACAGAAGACTTAAGGTGCATGCTTTTGTTCATGTGCATAACCTTTCGGGACCCGATATCGAGGAATCTGAGCTCGTCCTTCGTCCATGGAACCACTCCAAGTGAACTGAGTACTACTGAGACGGCAAGCATGTTCGTCGCAGATACTTTGTTCCTCGCCGACAGTTCGGAAGACCATATCCGTCGGATGAGACGTTTGTATCTGCATCGGAGAGTATCCTTCATAGATGTCACGTCCTGAATGCGGCTCTGTGGCACGCCCAGGTGTGTATAGGTCTCTCCAGCGCCAAGGTGTCGTATGGCTCTTCTGTTGACGAGCTCAGGATCTTCGGGGATGCCATTAAGTTTTTCTTTCTTCAAATTAACCTTGGCGCATTTCTCTAATCCGAACTCCATTCCAATCTCTTGAGTGTACTTCTTGACAATGTCTAGAGCTAGATGTAGTTTTTCTTTAGGTATCACATAAATCTTGAGATCATCCATGTAAAATACATGAGTGACCTTATGCTTTCGATCAATGTTTCGACTGGAAAAAGACGAGGACCGACGAGGAGAGAAGGTAGGAGCTAAAGATAGAGAAGGAGGAGCTGAAGAAGCTGATTATGGAAATTTGAAAGAGAGAGAGCAAGGAAAGTAGAGCAAGGTGATTTATGAGAAAATTGCAATAATAATGGGGAAAGCATTTCGATTTTATTTTCACCTTTTGCCACCTAGGTACAGTAAATGAACTCAGAGAGTTGATGTAAAAATTAAAAAGACAAGATTCTTTGGGGAAAAAACTTGAATTAGAGACGGTAAGAAGTATAGAGTAAGAAAAGTATAAAATGTAAAAGGTAGAAGAGAATGACAGAAAAAGTTTGGTATGGTATGGACGAAAAGGAAGAGCAAGATTCTAGTTTATGGTTTAGAGTTTATTTACTTTGAGTTCATGTTTGCTTCATAATAAGCTCCTTTACGCATATAATGTGTTCAAATTTACAATAGCTGGGACAATAATTCTTCGTTTTTTAATAAACAGATTTGCGTCAGAAAATGTGTTTTTAACTATATGAGATATAAGAAATCTGATTATATTCCCTGAAATCTCTTGGAATGTTTTTCAATCTCCTAAAATCTTATAAATCCTATGAAATTCTTTCAAATCTTTCGAAATTCAAGCAAATTCTTTAAAACCTCATATTAACCGAAATATTTGAAATTATATTCAAATCTTCGAAATCCTACTAAATCCCTTAATTCTTTTTACATTCTTTGCAATTTATAGGAATGTTATAAAATGTTTAGAATTTTTCTGTATTTATTGAAATCTGTAAAAAATACTTTTCTCGGGTCGGTTAGTGAACCCCAGTCCGCTTGCAAACGCTAATTTTTACGAATAAATATAAAATGTCCATTTTTGAAACCTAAGATATTTGAAAGAGAGAAACTAAGCTTTCTCAGATAAGGCAAAAGAAACTTGAGTTCGAAGAAATTCTGATAAAATCTTTGCATTAATTGATGCATTCGAAAATATTTTAATTTTAAATACTTCAAGTTGAGAAGAGTTATAATGCTTTGAATGCTTTAATTTTGTATTCAAGTATTCAATATCATCAATATCAATTTATTCCAATCCCGCTTTTCTATGTAAACCAAATGACCAAACCGGTTAAGACCGGCTCGCTAACCGAAATTGGTGATAAGGTCATCTAAATATATTTGTTCAGAACTTAATAATATCTATATTTTCCTCATGAATAGCTGCTGTAAGTAGTTCTCTTTTTTATTCTGCTCGCGATTCGTGCTCTCATTTTGGAACATAAACAATTAAACATTTTTGAATCGATTATTAATTTCAAAAACCTTCTGCGACGTAACAAATAAAATTAAAAAAGTATTAGAAACAAAATTTTGTTTGTAAATATCTCCTAAGCTTGATCAGTAGTTTAAAGAACTTTAAAAACCGTTATGTAAGCCTAAGTCAATTCGTAATCATTAATTTTTTCATTTTGTGAAAATATTTTATTTATTCGAAAATATTAAATGATTTTCAAGTTTCACTGCTCATGCTTAGTTTTCAATTTTGTTCGTCAAATATTTTTAACGAGAAAGAATATATATATCTGAATTTTTTGTACATCAGAACGTGATTTTGCTTCAATTAAATTTTCAAACTCTTTATTATAATTAATAAAGGTGTACTAAAAATTTGAGAAACATGAAATTCAATTTATTTACTTAAATGTGTCATTTAAGGATATTGTAAATTGTAATTAGTGTTTTTTTAACCAGTGCTAATTTATAATTTATTTTAATTAACAGAACCAAAGCAATTTGAAATTGGGTAAACTGTTGATAGAATTGAAAGATAGTTTATGCTTCCTTTAAGAAGTAAAAATAGTATTTCACTAGAAAGTGCAAAGTACATAATAAATATTTTTATTTAAAACTCAAAAAACCACTTGAAATTTTCGAGCGCTCGAATTCTCAAAATTCGAAAATTAAAATATGTCATAGATTACCTGTTTTTATTCTGAAATGTTCACAAATCAATTAATAAAATATTGTAAAAATCAGTTACGGTTACAAAAATTGTTTAAATCATTTAGATACACATTTGATCTAATTAAAAACTTTAAGAACGATTTAAATGACTACGTTAATTTTGAATATTATTTTAAAATATCAATACGACATTACATCATATCTGACATTATAATACATAATTACACATAATTACATTAAACTCTTCTTTTCTAATTAACTTGTAAACCATCTATTTAATTATCGCGATTACTGAACTTTTATCAGGAGCATGTCGCACAGGTTCTAGTGCAAGGTAGTTAAAACCGGCTCTGAAATGGCTACCCGAAAGTAGTAGCAAGGTCGTCTAAATATGTTTGTTAAATACTCATATCAACCTGTTTATCGTGAATGTAAGTATTTTTATTTTTTTATTTTCTTCTCACTATTTGCGCTTTTATTTTTCCAAATAAAAACTGTTGTTGAATAAAGCGACTCAGGCCCATATGGAAGTTTAATAAATTCACAAACACAACTTTTTGAGAAGCACCCACAAATATTTTTTGATAGATTTTTAATGTAAAAAACTTTCTGCGTTGTAACAAAATAATATTGAACAACGAATTAGAAAAACCAAAGTGGAAAAGATAATTTTCTAATTAAAGCCTCGACAGATATAACGCTGTATAAAAAAAATACTTTTATTAAAAGCTTAAGTTTTTTACTGAGTCACTGATTCTTAATGAAATTACACTGACTAAAATCAAGAGAGTACACTATTTATTAAATACACCAACGGCTTTTATGGCCAACTTCTCTAGATTTTTTAGGACAGATTAAACAGGAAGTAAAACTATTGAACACTTTAGGTAAATGGTTTTAATCTTCTAAATTTTTGTAATTATTCCTTCTAAAAAATAAACACATATTATTTTCTCAAAGTTATTCTGATTGTATATTAATTTTAATTTTGTAGATGGCTGTACAAAATATTTCGCATCGGATTTCAGAGAGATATGGAGACAAAACATCTTTATTCCTGCCTAAAAGAAGATTCGAGCAAACTCTTAGGAAATTACATGTCTAAAGCTTGGCGTAAAGAGGAACAGAAAATGAGCTCGAAAACAAATAAAATACCTTGTTTGATAAGAGTACTAGTCCAAAGTTACGGAACACGATATATCATCCTAGGCATCTGCCAAGCATTTGACGCGCTTTTCCTGAGGTATTTTTAGGACTTATCTTTAATCAGCCAATATCACTGATCCACATAACATATAGTATTATTTCCAATGTTTTTATTGACATTCCTCTACTTAGAATCATCGAAGTATTGCTACTCGGTAAAGTACTCAATTGCTTGAGTAATCAGGACGAGGTGTCAAAGATGAAAGTTTTTCGCTGGGCTTCAGGTTTCATTGTATGTCAGATTTTAGACTGCATTCTGACTATATTGAATTAAGAAACACTGTAGTCATCTTCTTTACTCATTGCAAGTATCTCGTTTGTCTTAATTTACGATGCATAAATCTTTTTCCATGAGGAATATTTTTTGACTAAAATTTTGTTTAACTTGTTCTTCGAAAAGCTATCCAGGGTTCAGCAAAGTTATTAGTGGCTATCAAGCGCACTGCAAATTTTCTAATGCGTGAAGAAACAGGAGACTCATAAACACAGAATATTGATGAACAAAACACCAACTGTGAGAGTGTAATCCGAATTGCTCGAGCTTCTGCAAAATGGTTACCTCGCGATAAGAAATATACATTTTATAATATAAACCTGACAGTTCAACGTGGTTCCCTTTCTGCAATCATTGGGAAAATTGGTTCTGGTGAAAGTAGCTTTCTCCATGTTATACTCAAGGAACTTCCACTCACAAAGGGAACTATTGACGTTCCAGGAAAGATCGGATACGTCAGTCAACAACCATGTCTGCTCGGTTCATCCGTAAGGCAGAATATTCTCTTTGGTCTCCCAATGGATGACGAACGGTATGCTAAAGTTCTTGTTTGCCAACTAAAAGAAGATTTCGCTACGTTTCCATTTGGAGACAAGACTCTTATTGGTGAAAAGGGAATAACACTCAGTGGAGGTTAGAAAGCGAGGATTAATCTGGCAAGACCAGTATACCTTGATGCTCATATATATCTTTTAGATGATCCACTATCAGCTGTTGACACTCAGGTGGGCAGAAAAATATTCGAAGATTGTATCTGCGGATATTTGAAAGGAAAGGCGAGAGTACTAGTAACTCATCAGCTACAGTATCTGAAAACTGTGGATCGGATGTTGATTTTCAATGACGGATTAATCGATATAGAAGGAACCTTTAACGAAATTCACTCACATAGTTCGGAATTAGATTTTATAAACAAACGAACAGTTAAAGATAATAATGTTGATGATGGTACAGTACACTCCCACTAACTGCAAGCTCCGCAAGTTCCACTTTTTATCATTTCTCCTCCACACGTATTGCAAGGCACACTCCATTGTGTCTCTCACCCAAGCGACTGCGAGCGGCTGCGAGTCTCTGCGCATGTCCGAAAGTGTGAGCTCCAACGCAGCGTGGTTATACGACGGATCAGACTGGGTGTACTCAATAAGTGCCGAATTCTTGGAATTATACTCCTCTACAGCTCCGTCAGACTGGCAGTTACCGGGCGTGTACTGTAAAAGAAAATAAGAGTACATCATCAAAGAAGATCAGCTGCCCTGTGTTAGAAGAAACTCTAAGGATGCGGATCCAGAAGAGGTTACTGAACATCGAACAATTGGGAATATTTCCAAACGGATTTATCTAAGTTATTTCAAAGCAACCGAAAGTATGTCAATTTTACTATTAGCAATGGTCTTAGGTATCACTTATCAAGTTGTTGCCACCGGAGGAGATTTTTTTCTTGCATGCTGTGTAAATAGAGTAGATGAAGTGACCAACAGAGCTTTAGTAGGTGATATCGACAATATGTGGTACATTCGAATGTATAGTTTATTTACCCTGTTAACTATAATTCTTGGAAATACTTTTTTTCTAGTACTTTGTAAAATATCTACAAGATCATCTCAGAATCAACACTCCCGCATGTTTTACAGTATTATGCGCACTACGATGTCGTTCTTTCATGAAAACACCTCTGGAAGGATCATGAACCGGCAATTTATCCAGCCTTTACTCAAATACGCCGTAGCCAATGTAATGTTCACAATATTACTAAATAAGTCATATGCCTCTTACTAGGTTCTCAAAAGATATCGGCATTACTGGCAAGGAATTACTATTGGTTATGCAGCATGTTGCACATAATGTTTTACTGTTGGTCGCAGCTATAGTCATCAACTGATCTGTAAATCCATGGCTTCCATTCCTACTATCTTCATTGGTTCAGCAATCAAAACGCATTGAAACGCTTCAATGCTTTCCAGTGAAGTCCTTCTTACAGGGTATAAACTTCCGCTGCAAACTTCCTTAAATAAACATGTAACGATAATATGTCTAGAATTACCATAAGAGCTGCTGTTGCAATTATCATTGTATATAACCAGTAAGTAATTCTGGGTTCTCAGCCCCAGGTTTTCCTCACTGCGCATCTACAGGTCCAAAAAGCCATCTTAGCTTTTTTTACCACTGTGCAAAAAGGGGTTTCCAGGTTAACTTAGGGTTAAATATTACTCCGTAATACTTCGATGATTTTGAATATTCTAATACACTACCGTAAAACTGACTATTTGTAAGGTTAGTAAGCTTTCTTTTTCTGGGAAAATGCCAGTTTCAGGTGAACGGACAAACACTGGTCCCTGCACCAGGTCATCTACACAGACTTGAATGTAAAAACCCGATCCGTTTAAAACACGAATCAGGTCGTCAATAACAAGCACCCACTGAGTGGATAAAAGAACTCCTCCGTATGAGCATCCCCACGAAACTTTGGCCTTCACTTCATTACCATGTAGCGAAGTATGTACCGTTCTGCTTTTCAACATGGCATTCATTCATGTGTTAACCGTGTCACTAACTCCATGTGTTTCAACAGAACCCTATATGCATTCAATGTAGGTGTTACTAAATGCCCCGTTCATGTCTAGAAATGCTGCAATTGCTACTTTAGCTATCAGCATTGCATTATTGATGCGGGTGGTAAACGTATAGAGAGCGTCTACGGTAGATCTGCCTTTTTGAGAGGCGAATTGTCTCCTATGAAGAGCTTTTCCGTTAGGATTTCCTCTTTCAAGTTAAGGTTCACTAATTTTTCTAGTGTTTTCAGCATGAACAAGGTCAAGCTGATCGGTCTAAATGAGTTTGCCTCATAGTAGGTATTCTTACCCGGCTTTGGAATGAAGATTGCCTTTACCTTCCTCCATGCTACCAGGGTGTATCCCATTGCTAAGCATGCCCGATAGATGCCGCACAATGGACACAACAAGGGCCGAAAGCCATCTTGAATTCTTGAAGAGAATATTGTATCATCTCCTGCAGCTTTACATGGTTTGAATTGTTTAACTATCCGCCTAATTTTTGAATGAGTGACAATACGACTGTCTACCTTCTAATCTTCTATTCTGGCTTTAAATGCTGGTTTTTCTAAGAGGTATGTTTCATCGGCCGCCCCCTCATTCGTGTAATCCAACATCGAGCCCGGAAAATGTATCCTCAGAAGGTGCTTAAGGATTTCATTAGTCGTCTCAGCCATCTCACCTCAAGCCTATATAATTGCCTTCAGTTGACATGATGAGTTACCCTTCTTGGTTCTCTAGAGTCTAGCAGTGTCGGGTATATTGTCGATTACCTGACAATACCCCCTCCATGACTCCCTTACGTCATTTTTTATCTTGTTATCATATCTTGTTAAGGTTGCCCTGTATAAGACCCAATTTCCATTCTTTTCAGCCCTGTTAGAAAGGCATCGCGTGTCCTTTTTCAGGTCCTTCAGCCTAGGATTCCATCAGGAGGCATCCCTGTCTGTTTCCTTGATACTAAGAGGACAATTGTCCTCATACGATTTATTCATACATTTTTGTAGAATGTACACAGCAAATTCTATTCGTTCAACAGACTTGATTTTAGCCGAAATAGCGACCAGAAAACTGGTAAAATCCTCCTTATAAGTATCCCAGTCAGTTGCTTTAGTATTTCTATACCTTTGAACCTCAGGTCTATCAGCTGTCAAGTTGAAGCATATCTGTCTATGATCCGATGAGGACGTATCTTACGATACATGCCTTCCCTTGAACACTTCGCTAATACTTATCGAATGTAAGGTCAAATCAATTACCTCGCGACATCTAGATGTCACAAATGTAGGTGCATTACCCTGATTCAATTAAGTTAAATCAGGAGTGAAGAGATAATCTAATAAAGACTCACATCTGTGTTTGGTGTTCTTACCACCCTAAGTGGACTGACGTGCGTTAGCATGATATCCGATGACCAATGGCCATCCTCTAACGCAGGAGTAGTACACGAGATGTTGGGTCCTGGGAGTCAAATTGTAGTAACGCTAAGCAAATCACCATAGGTTGGCGCCTGCCCCCTAAATGTTGCTCAATCTTTATTGTCAACAAGTCTCTAGGAAAGAACCTTGGCAATCTAATTAATTTAATATCGCCTCTGACATAAAGTGCTGCCCTGGGTGTTTCTACGGAATTATCATAAATAACTGATCCGCTCTTTCAAGATAATCCTCTAAGTTTTGCGTTGTTCTTGTATTTAGGAAAAAGAAGTTTGTTCGACTGTTAAACATCTGTGATGCACTCCGAAGATGGGGACCTAAGTGACAAAAATTCGATTTTGAGATTCTGACAGTTTTTCATATTTTTTAGACGATCTTTCGAATGGCGCAAACGAAAAAATTCTATCAATTTTAGTTCGCCTGTAATTAATTTTTAAACTTGGGGCTTTCCAAGACGCTACCTGACTCGGCTCTCGCTTCTTTTCCTTCTCCTGTGAAATCTTACTTTTGCCACTTAGGTCCCTTTCTTTGGAGCGCGACACATCTGCTTATGATAGCAGACGCTTCTGTAGCGTGGTGAAACTTTATCTGGATGAAATCCATGTAGGGATACTGTATCAGCGTTCATAGCGCTCGCTATAGCACTACAAATACCTATGTACCAAGCGGCTTATACCACACGTTAGTACTGTAGGGATCTGCGTTACCAAGCACTATGTAACACCGTACGCACGAGTGAGTTTCACTCTCCAATCTCTCTACTCCTAGTTCCCGCTTCTCTCAGCGTTCCCACTTCTCCCAGCGTCTCCCTACTCCTCGCTCCCGCGTCGCCTGTCGACTCGAGCTTCGCTCGACATCACTTACTGTCCGGCCGACTCATCGACGACATGTCTTATACAAGAACGCCCAATGTTCTCTTTCTTAATAAAGTCTGATTGTTGAGTTATAATTCTTGTGTGGTAACAACTTATTTCATCCTTCTGAATAGTAGTCGTGAGATATCTTATTGGAGTCAGATATTCAACCTATTTAACCTTCAAGCGGGCGCGCCAATTAGACTCACACCGTTGGGCGCATGGCGGCAATTTGGCCGTCTCCATACAATATCAAGTAATGCGATTGGAGTAACATTGTACGTCACCAATAACACAACATAAAGATTGTTTTATGCCGAAATTTATTATCACAACGTAATATTACAATATAGTGAAAAAAGGAACAAATTATTAACTTTCCAAGATGAATACAAACGAAATCTTTATTCTAAAACATTTACATGTCCTCTTGCTCTACTTCTGGTTCTGCACACGAATTGCACGTGACTTTCTGGGTTGAATGGTTTCTGCATACATATTTTCCACATTCGTGGCAGGACATCGAAGTTCTGTTGTTCTTTCTTTTACCGCAAAAAAAGCAAATTTGCCTTTGTATGGAAGGAGCAGCTTCTGCCTGATCAGGTTCTTCTTTGTATCTTTCCAAAAAACACTTTATTTCTTTAGGAAGGTTCGTAACTGTAGCCCTATATTTCAAATTTTCCTCCATGAGTGACAGAGCTAAGTTGAACGTAAATGTTCTTCTAACGGTGTTGATGTTGGGATTATTGGCTCGGTATATCTTGAAGGAATTGATTCCTGCCACATCAAGAAGTCGATAAAAAACAACCAATGGCCACCTTCGAGTTCTTATAGAAGTGGAGCAGCGTGCACACATAAGATCCACAGTATCTACGCCCCCTTTTGTGGCATTATAGTCCATTATCTGTTGCGGTTTACCCGTTTCTTTATCAGTCACATTGTCGTCATGCATAGCAGACAAAACAAGTACAAATTTTTTTTTTTAGTAACCATGGACACTAATGTTGTATCAGGTTGTGCTCCAAACATATAATCTCCTGGTACCAATCTGGAATGTTGCACCAAGAATTCGGGAGGAATCTCTTTTTTATTTTTTTTAGGGTCCCCAAAAAAGTCAAACCATTTTGCAGCAGTTCTTTTGCTAGAGGATAACTGCTAAACCAATTGTCAGCAGGAACATTTCTATTACTTTTCTTTATTGGATCCGTCAGTCTTAAAACAATGTCATGAGGCTTATTGGTAGTAGCATAGGGGCCAGTATTTTGTCGTCCGCAATAGATTTCTATGTTGTACGTATAAAAAGTACGTGAATCACATAACGCATACATTTTTACTCCGTATTTTGCTGGTTTTTTAGCCATATACTGTATAAAACGGCAGCGCCCGCGAAAAGCAACCAACATTTCATCGATGGTTACGAATTCGCCAAGGGAATACGCCTGTTGACATTTTGATTAAATTTACTCAAAAGGTCTCGAACTGGGGCCAATTTGTCATTCTTCATTCGGTGCTCTCTTGAGTTTATGTCATCAAACCGTATGCATCTCAGTAACAATCTGAAACGTCTCTCGCTGAAATTAGCGCGTAAGATCGTAAAACCAGTACCATTAGCCGTGAAGAATTCTTCCAGATTTGTTCGATTCCCCCTCTTGACTGCCATTAATAATAAAGCTCCGAAAAAGGCCAAGATTTCGTTTTTATCTGTCAATCTAAAATCTCTCTCTCGACTTTCTGGATTGGCATTTTTTTTCTTTTGTATGTGAATGTTGGTAAACAGTAAAATTTTATCAATAATGTCATGGGACATGATTAGAAAAAAACATTCAATCTCTGTCAAACATTGCCGAGCAGCACCTTTAGGTCCGGGAAAAATCTTGATAATGTTTTTTGACCTGGTTTTTACGACATTCGCTATAGGTTCACTGGCCCATATTGTTTCCTGATCTTTCCTCAAGAAAAATCTTCTAAAGTCCTCACCTAACTCCATGTAGTCTTCCCCGTCGGCGGTATCAAATTCTTCTTCAGTATCACTGTCATGGTTGTCATCCACTATCCATTCTGGCTCGTAATCTGGATCATCTTCATCTTCTTCGATGGGTTCTTCTTGCTCAGGATCGTCCTCCTCCAATTCTTGGAGGACACGAGCAATATCTTCTGGTCTGTGGTAACGTTCCCTAGAAACAGTAAAGCGCCAAACAGGTGAATTATGGTAAACATAATCGTAAGAGAGAGAGAGAGAGAGAAAGGAAAATACTAGGCACCTACTTACCTAGGTACCTAGAAACGGAAATGATGTACTTACTTATTGTAAATAACAAACTCGAAAAACACTCATGCATGTGAAACTACAGTAAACAGCCATGAAATCACAGTTAACTTATGACGAAAATACAACAATTGTGTACTTACATCTTATAGTGAGGCTGAAAATATGAGATTCGTAGTAGGGCGCACTGCGGCGATTTGGCCGCGCTTCCGACCAAATTGCCGCGCTAGCGGCCGCTTGAAGGTTAAATACTTTTTAATCATGACTATCAAGTAGCATAGTAGTCACTCCTACAGTTTATACAGTGTTGACCACCTAATCCAGACTGCAAGGGAGACGTCTAGTGTCCATTTTAACTTCCAGTTATTAGAAGTTGGGTAGCTTTACGACTTGCCTTGACATCGATAATATTCCATCCTCCCGTCTTCATGGTTGGGTTTTGGATTGCTATCCTTTTAAGTACTACTGTTGGTTCTACAGATACACTAGGAATCCAAGGCACCTGCTTCAATGGCAATGAGAGGTCTTTGCTGTCGATGACTTTGATCTTAGCTCCCACCCACGAACATATGACGATAGAAGTATCACTTTGGTTCTGCTGAAGCTCTCAGTACCACGGTTCAAACTTCTTTAAAAAATAGAAAAAAAATGTAATTATTGTTTCAATAAAATAGAACTATATTAGTGCTGAGAGATCAAAAAGGCATATTCTTGGATTTTTTGGTCACCTTGCCTTAATAATGGCGCACTCTAATAAACGCAAGATATTTCAACAATTTTCAGAATTTTTGCATGATGATCTTCAAAAAATGTATTTAAATATGGCGTGCTAACTGAAAAAGTGAGGAAAAAGTGAAATTGTTGCTTCAGAATGTTCCAGAGGTTGTATTTTTTAACGAATTTAAAGATTTTTTGAATGAAAAATTGTTAAATACATTATATATATTCACTAGTGTTTTGGGAAAGTTTTACACCACGATCATAAATCGTGGTGTAAAACGAAATTTTCCTGGGCTTAACTCAATAAATTGGTAAAGAACAAAAAAGTTCCTCTTACAATTCCGAAAAAAATAAATACTAAAATTTCGTGTCTTTATTTTAAAATTAGGATTATGAAATTCGAACGTTTTTTTTAATACATAAATCCTTTTAAGTTGAATTATTTTAATCTTTAGTCAATTTTTCAGCCTCGGTTCCAATAATTTCTTCATCGAGATTTCCATTTTGTCCACAATTTTTTCTCACTTTTTAATTTCCTCACTTCTTGACTATCAACTTTATTATCACAGAAAAGTATTTTAGAGTTTTTTATCTCGTAATTTCATCAATAGGGTGGTCTAAAAATTCGACTTTCGATTTAATGCGATAACCCCCCCCCCCCCCCCCTTAGTTGGGTCGGTTGCCTGAAAAATAAAGTAAGTAATTTTTTTCAACGTTAACCCGTTCCCAAAGCTTTTGAAATTAACATGGGGTTTTAAATGGGAAAAGCTCGACTTTCAAAAAAATGGAAAAAAGAAGTACTTGTTATAAACTTTTTGTACAATTTTTGCACAATTTTTACTGAATAACTTTTAATTTTCACATCCCCAATCCCCTTTTATTGTGCCCGAAAAAAGCCTTAAAAAATGCAAAAAAGCAGTTTTCTATAAAGTTTTTTTTCAATAATTTCAAACAAGAGAAGTAGTTCTTGTTTAACACATTTGGTAATAATTTGACCAATTTCCATTTGTTCATAAAATTTTTTCTCTCTAAAATCGTAGAGGGTATTATTTTCGGAAGTAATGAAACAATTAAGGAATGTTGAGAGTTATATATTTTTAAAGGATATTTGGTAATTATTTCAAAAAAATGTATTTGTTTACACAATTTTTTCTCCTCTAAAGAGAGATAAGTTATCATTTTCTGAAACTAATGACACAATCAACGCGTGTTGAGAGTAATATTTCTTTCTAAAGGATATTCAGCACTTTTTTAAACAATTTTTATTTGTTTGGACAAGTTTCATTTGTTAAAACAATTTTTTCTCTTTAAATCGTGAAAAGTTATTCTTTTTCTGCAAATAAATTTAACTGCTGTTAGTAAAATTTAGTGTTTTTTAATGCATGTATGCATGTGGTTCTGTAGATTTTTCGTCTGTTAGCACGATAACTTTCGAAAGAATTTTCGAAAGAAAATTTGAAGCCAAATAACGTACGATATGTGCACTGAAAAAAGATTTACAAATTTGTTAATTTTTTCACCCAAAAAAGAGCTACAAATTTGTAATCAATGATTTTTTTATAGGATGCGTAGTTTTTGTTTCAATCATGAAAAATAACATTACATAATAACATTAAAAAATTAAATTTTGGTAAGAAGACGCAAGGTACGAAAAAAGATGAATCGACAAAAATTGTGCATTCAAAAACGATCTACAAATTGGTTAGCAATCACTTTTTGATAGGACGTGTAGTTTTTGTTTTAATCGTAAAAAATCAAATTAAAAATAAAAGAATTAAATTTTTGGACAAACGACACAAGCTATTAAAAAAATTAATTAACGAAAATTTCTCGCCTAAAAAAGAGCTAAAAATGTTTCATGAATAATTTCTGATAGGACGTGTAGTTTTTGTTTTAATCGTAAAAAATAGCATAGAAAATAAGAAAAATTAAATTTTTGGATGAACCATACAAGAGAAGAAAAAAAATTAATTAATTTTTGGAAAAATGACTCAAGGTACAATAACAATTTATTGTACAAAATTTTTCGCCTAAATTATATTTACGAATTTTTATAGAACCACTTTAGTCTACGATGCCTATTTTTTGTTCAAATCGTTAAAAATAACTGTAAAGAAGATTTTTCAATTGGCATTAGGGTCGATAGTATTTATTTTTGTTCTGCAATCAATTTTGAAGAAATATATCATTTTTATTTTTGAATTAAAATAAAATTTGGATTTTTTATGTTCCGTCCTGGCATTTAATGGTTTGAATGACCTATGTTATTACAATGTTTAATATGCATTGGAATTGAAACATACTTATTTTTATTCTCCTGTTTTTTTTTTTATTATTATTAATAGATGGTAAATGGTAAAGTGCGATGTTTTTGTAATTGTCTTTTTTTTGCAATTGAAAAAAATGCACATTCTATAAGCAAAAAACGATTTTGTTATTAACCATTTTATTGCAACTTGTGTCGTTTTTCCATAAATTTAATTTGTTTATTTTCAATGTTATTTTTCACGATTGAAACTAAAAATACGCATCCTAGCGTAAAGTGGTTCTAAGCTTTGTAGATATAATTAAGGCGAAAAATTATGTTAACTAAAATGTTATTGAAGTTGTGTCCTTTTTCCAAAAAGTTAATTTTTTTTATGTCAAGTATATTTTTACAACAAGAGTTTATAAAAAATTTGTATATCTTATTTGGTTGAACAACTTTTGTCTTCTCATTTTTTTTCGCCTCCCGTGTCGTTTTTTCAAAAATATATTTCTTTTATTTTCAAACTTATTTTTTACGAATAAAAAAAATCTAATCGTCCTGTCTAAAAATTATTATTAAAAAATTTGTCGATCTTTTTTGGCTGAACAACTTTTGTCTACTATTTTTTTCCGTACCATGTGTCGTTTTTCAACAAATTTAATTCTTTTATTTCTAATCTTATTTTTTACGATTAAAATGAAATTGCGCGTCCTAACATACAATTATTATTACAAATTTGTAGTTATTTTTTGTATTAGCAACTTTTGTTTATTTATTTTTTTCATAGCTTGTGTTTTGACAAAAAATTTAATTTTTTAATTTTAATTTTTTACGATTAAAACAAAAACTATGCGTTTCATCAAAAAATAATAATCAAGACATTTGTAGCTCTTTTTTGGGTGAACAACATTTATTGAATTTTGTTTTTCGTAGCTTGTGTCGCTTGTCCAAGAATGTTTTATTTTTTTATTTTTAATGTTTTTTACGAATAAAATAAAAACTACGCATCCCATTAAAAAGAGACCAACAACAAATTTGCAGATCCTTTTTGGGTGCATAATTTTTTCGAATTCATCTTTTCTCGTATCTTGCATAGTTTAACGGCAAAATGGAATTTTTGATTTTTCATTATTTTTTGTGCGATCAGAATTTTCGATTTTTCACAATAAATCAAAATATTATTATGGAATATTCCCTAACTAGTTCGGAATTTTCCAAATTCTTTAGGGAATTGACAAAACCCAAAGGAAATGGGAAGTTGTACGCAATATTTTGGGAATTTTCCTCAATTTTGACAAGGATATATTGCTACAAATAGTGATGCCGTTCGATACGAGACTGTCTCGATATCGTATCGAAAAATCTCGGTTTTTTCTCGTATCGGTATCGGTTTCTGAGACTCCAGTCTCGGTTTTGTCTCGTATCGTTTTGGTATCGGAGAACCGATATATCGCTCGGATCGTCTCGGGATTTTGAGACTGGACAGCCAGATGGTGGTTTCCTACGGAACAACAGTAGAAGGGGAACGGCGACAAGTTTCAACTACCTGAGTACCAATGAACCTTTTCTTGTAATTTAAAGTTCTGAACCTTCAAATGAACGAAATATATTTTCCCTCGTATTTTTCCAATTCTATTATATCTAGAAATATTTTTCAACTTCAGATAAAAAAATGCATTATAAGTTTCTTTTATAATTGAATTATTTTCAATGCAATGAACGATTATATTTTTGCACTGTTTCTAGATTATAAAGCAATTAATAAAAAATGTTCATTTGAACGTTAAAAACTTCAAGCACATTATCCTTTAAATTCTCAAGCTTTGAAACTTCTAAAATTCCTACATGTTTTTTAAACAAAATCGAATTTTTCTCAAAAAAATTGGAAAAACTTTCAAAATTACAAGAACGTAATATGTGAAGCTGCAAACCGGCAAACATTTTCTTTAAAATCTTCTTTATTCTGTTTCGAAATTTTAGAAAATGCTTTTAAATCTTTTTAAATTTACTCTTAGAATTAATTTTTCAAAATACGAAATCATTTGAAATTTTCCCAAGAATCTTGAAAAAATTCAACAACATTTTTCCATAACGCAGATGTGACGAAAAAGAATCTAGACATTTTTTTATTTTACAGGATTATAGAGAACATTAGGGAAAATTCGAGTTACTTTAAAAGATATTTAGGTCTTTTAGAAGTTTGAAAGAAATTTAAAAATATTTGATAAATTTTCGGAAATCTTTTCAAGTTCTAAAATATTTTCAATATCTTCAAAACTTTTTAAATTCCTAAATATCTTTTGAATTGGCAGGAATTTTTTGTAAAATTTATAAAAAATTCTGCAAAATTATAAAAATGCCTTGATGATTGCCTTGCATCTAAATATCTTTTTAAATTATACGAATTTTTCACAAAAAAGAAAATTAAAAGATGAAAAAATGCCTTAAAATCTTCTAGATTTTGACAACAAGTTTGGAAATCTTTTGAAATCTGTTTAAATATTGTCTTAAAAATTAACCTTTCCAAATAAATCATTCAAAGTTTTCCCAGTAATCTAGAGAACGTTTTTTTATTCTCTAAAAACCTTTCAAAATGTTTAAAAACCTTATTTTCAAAATTTTCAAAAATCTGCATTCTTTCTCGAAATTTTTTCATATCTCTAAATTAAAATCTTTTTTTGAACCTTTTCAAAACTTCTAAGCCTTTTGAATATTGTTTTAAATTATTCGAATTTTTCAACAACAAAATTTTAAATACATTAAAAATAAAAACAATTGCCCAATTGCAGATTGCAATAAAAAATTTAATGTCTGAGTTAAAAAAAAGGGGAAAAATGCTCCCAAGATATGAACCTTGTGCATACGGGTAAATGAAGTTTAATATCAAGTACTTATAGCTAATTCCGAGAAAAACGACCGACAATTTGGAGATTAAAATGTCATGGGTTTTCAAAATCGGCTTTGAATAGCGATTCAAAATGGAATTTTGAATTTTGTACAAAAATAAAAACTTATTCCCGAAATATGGGTATATGCTGAATGATAATAACAACAAAGTTTTCTCCAAAAAAATAATTTTTTTTTCCGATAAAATCAAAGTTGAAGATCGTGATATCACAGTATGACATTTTTTTTGCTAAAAATCCTAAAAAATAAGAAAATATATATGATTTATTTTGTGCCTGAATTATAATAATTTGAAGAAATATCGATAAACTAAAATCTTATTAAAAATTGCGAATGATAATGAAATTATATTTCAAAACAATCCTTTTACCACAATATGTAATTCATTTTGCATGGATTTTTTATGCAATAAACCCTTTTTTGATAAAAATAGTGGTTAGCCAGTATTGTGCTGCTACTTTTAAGCTATGCTTTTCTAAAAGAGTGAATTATAAGTAAGTTTCGATGTAAAGCTTTTATTGATCTTTTCTGTAAAATGTCAATTTCTTATTTTTAGTTTGATAATTAGAACATTTACAATTTTCTGAATAAATTTCTCTACATATTTTTCAATAATTGTGAAGATAATATTAATATAAGCTAATTTAAAAATTTAAAAGGAAGTGAAGTTATATGAGATTACAACTAAAATATATCTTCTAATAATAACCTGTTATACATATTGAAATAAAATGGAACAATATAGTAATGGGAAAAACGTATTTATTAAAGAAAGGACTTATCACTTTCAGAAAAGAGGAAGTTTTTCAATTTGTGGGAAAAATAATGTTTCATACAGAATACACAATTCGAATAACAATTTTTTTGTTAAAATTTTTTGAACACTCACATTCCAGCTAAGAAAGAGATTCTGAGATATGAGAACCAGGATAATCAGTATTATGATTTGGATTTTAAAGTGTAAATCTAATTTTTCTACGATTTTGCAGACAATTAAAAAAAAATATCTGAAGATTTCAGATATGTCGAAAATGAATTGTAAAGAAAATTTCGTTATTTTATAGGATGTTACAAAATCTGAGGAATAATAATTGGCGTCAGTTTGACCTTTCAAACTTCAGGACTTTTAGAAGTTTGGAAGAAATTAGGAAATATTTGATATATTTTCAGAAAGGTTTTCTGGTTTGAAAATATTTTTTATTTGTTTAAAAATTCTAAAATTCCTCTTGAATTTTTCTAACGAATTGTGAAAAACTTTAAAAATTACAAAAATTGTACTTCCACATTTCCACAAATCTTCCACATTTTTTAATTCCTTTTAAAACTTTTTTTATTATTTTAAACAATTGATTGGCCTTGAAAATATTTTTAAAACGTCGAAACATTCTAAATATCTTTTAAAATAATTCGAATTTTTCCTGAAATGAAAAAAAAAATCTGAAAAATCAAAAACATTACCTTAAAATTTTCCAGATTTTTTTTGTGACAAGTTTGTGAATGTTTTTAATTATTTTAAAGTCATTTTAAATATTCTCTTCAAACTAATTTAAAAAAGAGAATCATTTTAAATTTTGCTAGGAACTTAAGCAACTTTTTCATTCTCTTGAAATCTTTCAAAACACGTGAAAAGCTTCTAAATGTTTTGTTCACTATCTTTAAAAATATGCTTTTTGTTTGAAATTCCTATAAGTCTGTTGAAAGGACTTGAATTTTTCTAAAAAATTTGGAGAAACTTTCAAAATTACAAAAATTGCCTTTAAATCTTCCACATTTTTTCAACATTTTTAGAAATCTTCTTCATCTTTTTGAATTTTCTTTAATAATTAATTAGTCAAAATAAAAAATCATTTTAAGTTTTCCTACTTTTTTGGAAATGTTCAAAAATCCACGTTTGATTAAAAATTTGTTTCATTCTCTTCAAATTATAAATAATCTTTAAATTTTTTCAAAACTTCGAAACATTCTAAATATCTTTTAAAAAATTTCAAAATTCTGCTGAAACTAAACAAAAAATCTGCAAAATCAAAAATATTGCCTTAAATACTTCCAGATTCTTCTTGTGCCAAGTTTGCAAGACTTCTGAAATGTTCAAAAAATTCTTTATTCCGAATTAATTAAAAAAAATTACGATTATTTAAAATTTTTCTAGGAAACAAAAGAAATTTTTCATTTTCTTGAAACCTTTCGAAACGCTTGAAAAGCTTCTAAATGTTTTGTTCGCTATCTTCAAAAATTTACTTTTTGTTTAAATTTAATTGAAATCTTTTTAAGTTTTAAATTATTCTTGAATCATTTTAAAACTTCAAAATAACTCTTAAGCTTCCACCAATTATAAGATAAATAAATAAGCTAATTTACTAATATTTTTTAGAGAAATTATTATTATCATTCATAATAATAATTTCTTTCCAAACAATCAATGGATCAGAAATCAAACGGTACTTCGCAAGGTAGTTCGGCAAAATAAAAAGTATATGAAATACGATTAGTAGTATTATTAGGTCAAATGATTGTAGATTCACGTAAAATAGAAGTTGATATCTTTGCGCCTCTCTATCAACAAATAAAAAGTAAGAGGGATTATTTAAATAAAAAATTTCGTTTAAAGTTAGCAAACTTTTATCTGTCCATGTAGAAGATTTAATTTAAAAATTGAATTGAAATAAGTTTGAGTTTGTTTAAATCAAACAGATCTCACTGAGTGCTTTAGAATTTCTTCGGCAGTGAAAACTGTAGAATTGTAGAGTTTAGATTTCTGGAATATATAATTCTTTTCTTTCAAGGCCTAGTCCCAAAGGGATAAGCTCCTCACAGTTTCTTTTTCCGGTACCTGCGGCCGTCCACACGACCAGCCCTACTCTCTCTTCTATTGTGAACGAGGAAAATCCCATCTGGACATTTTGTCTCGGAATTCCGATACGATACCGATACGAGACGGAAGTTTTCGATATTTTTCCGATACGATACAAAACCGAGCGATACAAATCCGAGACTGGAAGGTGAGTATCGTATCGGTATCGTCTCGGTATCGAAAAATATCGCTCGGCGGCATCACTAAAGGCTATTTTGACGAGTGTGAACTGGCCGCCCGAGCGAAGCGAGGTCGGCAGTCGCACGAGGCAAAATAGCCGTACGCCCTTGATACACACCATACTTTTTGTCCTACCCTTCTTGAAAACAAGCATGTTAAGCAGATAGAGGATGTTTGGTGTACTTGACAATTTTAGATTATAAGTGAAAGAAATAAATAGCGTACTTTGCTGAAGCAAGACTGTAGGGTCCAGCGATACAATTTTTTAAAAGATAAAGATAATTATGTGTAGCGGGCGTAAAGTTTTATGTAGCGGGCGTAAAGTTCTATGTAGCGGGCGTAAAGTGTTATATAGCGGGCGTAAAGTTTCATGTTGGCCCGGCGGCGGAGTGCGCATGTGCGAACGTCACTGGGCTGGAAGCGGCCACATTACGCCTGCCTCACGTGCATGCAATGGCGCGTTTTCAAGGGGGGTCGGACAAAAAATCTTTTTTGTAATAAAATGAGAAAATGGACTCTTTAACATCTCCTTTTGCGACCGTCTGTCCAAATTCTTTTAAATTAATCAAAAATAAAATACATTGTCAAAAAATAGATCGAGAACTCTTCCAAGCATGCATTCACTGTGCTTTTGTTAGAGGGATGTCCTTATACGACGAAGCAAGCTGCTGTTTGATTATAGTCGAGAAAAATGTCATCGCTGAAACGCTGAAACAGACAGCGTTCTTCAGGGTGTTCTCCTTTTGGTACTAAGCCATTTCGTTTATGGCTACAATTATGCAGAAGAGAAATCATTCACACTGGAGTTTATGCAGCGATAAATATAAATTCTTCATAAAAATTCTTTTGATATTTCGGTTTTCGCCAGATACTTACATTGGAAAAGTAGAAGAAAACATCATTATCCTATAGATGAAAACTCGTAACCTCCATTGTAGTTTTATGGAGGAACTTTTCTTAGTCGTCACTTTGTAAGTCATAGGGTTAACTCTATTTATTAAAATAAAAACTAAGAGAAGTAAAAAAGTATATTTCTCATTTTATCGATCGCCGATAATTATTTCGATTTATTTATTTTTACTATTACTTTCAATCGTTGTAAGTTGTTATTAAAGATATTATATAGTATATAATTAGTTTTAAAGTTTATTATTGAATTAAATGTATAGAAATGCAATTTCAAACAAAAAACATACATATATATCACGTAAAAATTACTTGAATGTTTCAATTAAAATAATTCTGTAGTGCTTTATATGTATTAACTGATTAATTAATTATTAACTGATTCCATTGAAACTTATATTTTCTGGAATTAGTTTAAAAGGTTATTAATAAATCAAATATTCAGCAATGAAATCTCAAATTAATAAAAAATATTAAATTACATGAAGATTGATTTTGATTTGTTTCAATTAAGTACATAAATTTATTATTTACTTCAAGGTTATGTAATTAAATATTAGCTATAATTTTTATAATAAAAGATTATTTATATTCAAAATACCTCTACTCTAATTGTATAATTTTTGTCAATTTTTGTGATGTTGAGAAATAAGTACCTGAATTATGCTTTCCATATTATATGTACATATACTTTACTTTTCTATGGAATTAGTTTAAAAGATTATTATTAATTCAAATTTTCAGAAAAATATAAAGTAAAAATTATTCGAATGTTTCAATGAAAATAACTGTTTATTGATTTTCATGTTGTGAACTGATTAATTATCAACTGGTTCTATTGAAACTTGCATTTTCTTGAATTAGTTTGGAAGGTTATTAATAAATTGAATTTTGTTCACAATATTAAATTACATAAAGATTGAATTTTAATTTTTCTCTACTAAATGACATAAATCGATTATTTATTTTTAGGTTATGTAATTGAATATTGGCTATAATTTGTATAATAGAAGTTTATTTATATTTGAAATACCCGTATTCCAGTTACATAATTTTTTCAATGTTTTTGATCTTGTGAAATGAGTATCTGAATTAAATTTTCAAAGTTATGTGTACATACGTTTTAATTTTTTTGGAATAAGTTCGAAAGCTTACTATAATTTCCAATTTCCAGAAATACAATTTTAAATTCAAAAAAATATATAAATCGAAAATAAAACATTATTTTATTATTAATTTTAATAATTATCATTGTACATATTATTAATAATTGATTCCATTGAAACTTAAATTTTCTGAAATTATTTAAAAAGCTTGTTAATAAATGAAATATTCATATTTAGTTAGTTGTAATGTCCGTGGGGGTGGGAGCGCGCTCAAGCTATAAAGCCTATTGTGCCAATAAATATTGTGCCAAAATATTCATAAATGAGTGTTAAAATTTAAAAAAAAATATAAAGTGCAAATTATTTCGATCTTTCTATGTCGCAATAATAGTTTGATGTTTTTATGATGTTAACAGTTTAATTAATTATTAGTCGATTCATTTTGTTCAAAATTTTAAATTGAATAAAGATTGAATTAAAATTGTTTCTCAATTAAGTAACATACATTGATTATTTACTTTGAGGTTGTGTAACTGAATGTGGGCTATTATTTCTATAATAACAGTTTTTGATTTTAAGTTCTTATGAAATTAGTTTAAAAGATTATAAATAATTTAAATTTTTAGAATAATATAAGATAACAATTATTTTGATGTTTCAATGCAAATAATATTGTTGATTGATTTTTATGTTATGAACTGATGAATAAACTATTATTAACTATTGACTGATTAATTTTTTTCAAAAAATTGAATTACCTAAAGATTCAATTTGAATTATTTTCAGTAAAATCACATGAATTGATTATTTACATTAAGGTTATGTGATTCAATACTGACTGCTATTTTTATGATTTTATTTTTCCTTTAAAATATCTCCATTACAAGTATATAATTTTTTCAAATATTTGTATCTAAATTATATGTACATATGTGTTGATTTTTTATGAAATTTGTATAAAAGGTTATTAATAATTCAAATTTTCAGAAAAATATGAAGTGAAAATTATTTGAATGATTCAATGAAAATAATTCTTTAAAGCTTTTTGTGTTATGAAATGATTAATTAATTATTGGCTGATTAATTTTTTCACAAAATTAAATAACATAAATATTTAATTAAATATTTAAAAGATATTTAGGACTTTTAGAAGTTTGGAAAAAATCAAAAACTATTTGATAAATTTTCGCAAATGTTTCTACGTTTTAAAATATTTTTAATCCATTGAAAACCTCTTAAATTTTATAGAATATTTTTAACTGACTCGAATTTTTCTTAAAATTAAAAAAAAATCATTAAAAATGTAAATAAATTGCCTTAAAATCTTCCAAATTTTCCCAGAAATTTTAAGAACATTTTGTTTATTGTCTTGAAACCTTTTAACATTCCTTTAAAGCTCCTAAAGATATTGTTTGAAATCTTTAAAAATCTACATTTTGTAAAATCTTTCAAAGTTTAAAATTCTTTTTTAATCTCCTCAAATCTTATGAATATTTCTTGAATTTACTCGATTTTTTTTATTGTTTAATCTTACCAAATTGGAACATTTTGCTTTAAAATATTCTACACTATTTTTCGAAATTTTAGGATATCGTTTGAAATGTTTTGAAATCTTTTTCAATTTTTTTAAAAGTTTTTTTTTCAAATAAAAAATCATTTGAAATTTCCCCAAAGAATCTTAAGAAAATTCTTTTTTTTTAATCTTTTCAAAATTTCTAAACCTTATAATCTTTTAAAATTATTCAAATTTTTTCTGAATTTCTTTTAAATTCTGTAAAATTAAAAAAATTTTCTATAAATCTTTCAGATTCTTCTTTGACAATTTTAAAAATATTTTGAAATATTTTGAAATCTTTTTAAATATTCTCTTTAAATTAATATTTCAAAATAAACAATCATTTTAATTTTTCTTAGAAACCTAATGATTTTTTTTTCATTTTCGTGTAAGTTCACAAAATTTTCAAAATATCTTTATATCAGTTTTTGTCTAAAATGATCAAATATGGTAAAGTTGCAAAATTTTGGTTTAAAACCTTTTACACTCTTTTTAAAAATTATAGGAAATAATTTAAAATATTTTGTAATCTTTTTCAATTTTATCTTAGCATTCATTAAAAAATCATTTGAAATTTTCCCATGAATCTTAAGAACATTTTTTTCATTCTCTTGACACCCTGCCAAATTCAGTTTACCTAAAAATTGTTTTAAATCCTGAAAAATAAAAATTGCCTTAAAGTCTTCCATATTCTTTTTCCACACATTTTTAAATCTTCCAAACATAAAATGATTCATTTGAAATAAAACCGAAACCATTTAAAATTTTCCCAGAAATCTTTAAAAAAAAAATAATCTCAAAAAATATATATAATAAAATAATCAAATCTTTCAAAATTATTAAAAAAACTTCTACATTTTTTTCGAATTCTTCGAAATAAGTTTTTGCCCATAATTTCATTTTTCTTATCTCTCTGAAAATGTAAATAAGTTTACAAATTATAGTGTGATAGCAAAATGTTAAGAACAGAATTATTTCCCAATACTAAACAAATATTTACAATTTAAATTTTCTCGTTTTCGACCACAATAAGTTCGATATTTTCGAGATATTTAGTAGCATTGCTTTTTTTAAATAGGACGTGCAATTTAAAAATGTTACTTAATCGTGTCAATCCCCCCCTCCCCTCCACGCGTAAAATACCTTAACGAAACACGAACTCCCTCCTCCCTTTTTAATGTTTCATAATATGTGAACGTTTGGTTCCGTTAACTGTGTTAAATGACCTAACCTCAACCTGATATGAGTGCGCAAGCGCACACGTGTTTGTGAAACTTTGGTCCCATGAAACGTTTCATTGTTTCATGAAACTTTCAATGTTTCAATGAAACGTTTCATAGACTCACAACCCTAATTAGGATTAGTAGGAAAATAATTAAATTTTCATACCATTAAGCCATTTCCCTTTCAGGGTAGGCGTGACACTACCCGATTCGAGTAGTGTTTCTAGGTTAGTTTCTTGTAGTAAATAACTACAAGTGTGGGCTCACCACACCCACGATGTACCAACAGCACTCTGTTTTCTCGAATGGTCACCCATCCAAGCACTAACCGCGCCCAACGCTGCTTAACTTCAGTGATCTGACGAGAACTTGTTTTTTCAGCGTGGTATGGCTGTTGGATAATTCTTATATATATAATAATTATATTATAAATTATATAAATTTATAAATTAATTAATTAATTAATTAAATATATTATAAATTATATTAAATTAATATAATATATATAAATAATAATTCTTATAAATTCCTAAAAGTTAAGTCCGAAGATGTTAATTACCATCTTGGATATCAAAAGTTGTACAAACGGGCGGGCCGCCTCGCAATTTAATTCGCTGTTCCAAGCTGAAGCATTCTTATATCCTTGGCGATTAATCTCATTTGCGAGAAAGGGTAGCACCCAGCGCTGCGCACCGACCTAATGCGGAACTAATGCTCTCAATGCGCCTGCGCGGTTGAAGTGGCATTAATAGCGGGAAACTTAAATCAGTGTCTCATACAGTATAAGGAATTCTCCATAAGTGAAAAAATGGGTTTTGCGAGTTTTTGGCGCTGATTATAATTTTTTTTGCGTTTTTTAAAATGCAAATTGTTTTGAATACATAAAATACTACTTTATACCGATAATTAGATGTTTCAATGGATTGTTTCAACAATTTATTATTGTTTTTAGTTTAGAAAATTTATTATTATTGTTAATAATATTATTTTTGAATAATGCTAGAAATTGCGGTTTTTTTCTTAAATTTTCAACTTTTGTTTCACTTTTCACTTGAATTGAGTTAATATTCAAGTGAAAAGTGAAAATAATTGTTTAAACAAAATGATTATTGTCTATCGCGATTTTCTTCTATATTAATACTAGATAGATGCGGTCTTTTTTTCTGAATTTTTTCACTTTTGTCCATTTTTTAATTAGAGTGAAGTAATAATTAATTCGAGTAACGAAAATAATTTTACAAACAATTTATAATTATTGTTCATAATGTCTAATTTCCATTCGAAGTGACTCAATAATGATTTAAGTTCAGCAAAAATAATTATTGAGTCACAAATTATTATTTTTAATAACCATCTTTATCTATATTAATGCTAGATAGTTGTGGCTTTTTTCACATTTTCAACTTTTTGCCCACTTTTTACTTAGTGAGGTAAATAGGTAAAAAATAGGTAAATATTTGTTTAAACAATTCATTCATTTATTTAGTTTTATATTGCATTGCAATATAACAATGTAATACTTATATGAATAAATAATTTAAAGTAAAATGTTAACTTTTTATTTCGATATTTTACTTAAATCCCAAACAACTGAGGTCTTATAGATAATTTTCAACCATTTTCAAGAATTTTCGGGGATTTTTTCTACAAAATATTCAAAAAAAAACTCAGGAATGAACCTGAAATTTTAGATAATTTTAAAAAGTTTGAGGGATTTTCCCTACGAAATATTGGGGAATATCCCCGAAATTTTAGATAAATTCCAAAAAGTCACGGGGATTTTTCCTAAAAAATATTAGGGAATATTCCCGAAAATTTAGGTAAATTCCAATAATTTTCGGGAATTTTCCCTACAAAACATTAGGCAAAATTCCCTCAATTTTACGTAAATTTCCAAATTTTGTGAAATTTTCCCTACGAAACATTAGGGGAAATTCCCTAATTTGTCGGTAAATTTAAAAATTTTGCGGAATTTTCCCTACAAAATATTAGGGAAAATTCCGTAATTTTTCGGTAAATTTACAAATTTTGCGGAATTTCCCCTACGAAACATTAGGGAAAATCTTCAAATTTTGCGGAATTTTCCCTATGAAAGATTAGGGAAAATTCCCTAATTTTGCGGTAATTTTTCATATCTTTTCGGAATTCTTCCCTAGTAACTATTCGGGAAAATTCCCGAAAATTTAGGGTTAATAGCTTCCCGAACATTTTCGGGAAAATTTCCGAAAATTTTTTTACAGTGCAGATACAAGGTATACGATTCCAAACATACATCTTTTTAACCCAGCTCCTTTTCGATTTTTCAAAATCTAACAATTATTTTTTAATTATGAGAACATTATTAAGACTTATTACTAGATTTGGCGATGAGTATAGCAAAAGATTTCACAAATAATGACTATGACGTAAAATTTTTCAAATTTTCAAACGGTTCTTTGAAAGTCGTAGATTTAGTTTTTTTGCACAGATTCGTCTTTGAAGTGAAGGATGCATTCTGAAACAGTCAATACATATTGTTCCAAAACCAGTGTAGCCATGATGATTCCTGTGGATTACTTTTTAAGCATGATTAATTGTTAATTTTATATAATTATGAATAATTAAACGACGAAAACCATATAACTGTATCGTAATTTCACCCATTTTTTTTAATGAATTTGTATTGAAAATATTTAATAAACAATCTGGGTAACACAAAAATACTATCGAACTACAAGAATATATATGTTATTATTAATTTATTGAAGTTATCCTAGTTATCTCTAAACGAAATTAATAAAGAATTCGTTTATTACTCATGCTGACGTTTCGGCTATCACTGCGTGCCTTTTTCGAAGAATCTAAATAAATAATATATAAATAACAACAGTTATAAGTTTTTTACAAGAAAATTTTTAAAAGTAAAAGAATAAAAATACCTGTGATTAGTATCTTGTAAGAAACAAGAGTTTTTCAATTTTGGAGTCAACAATATGTCAAGAATTTTATGGTCAAATTTAAAAATAATACTAAAATGTGACTCCAATTTAAAAAACAATTATATAACATAGTATCATAGAAAAAGCCTCAACAATTGAAGAGGCTTTTTAGATGGAGACTACATCTTAAATTAGGAAAAATAAATGTTTGTAATGTTTTGGGACAACGACGAACATATGTCAAAGTAGACAAGAGAC